>RJWM01027865.1:0-26122 GCA_004363535.1 Dasyprocta punctata | reverse complement strand
GATCTTACCAAACCAAACACAAGTAACTTACCACAAACCAGTGACAAATATCTTATTAATTGAGAAAAAATTGAAAACTCCCTCTCTGAAATCAGAAATAATGTAAGCCTGGCTACAATCACCAATTCTCTTCAGCACTATATTCAAAATATTAACCAGAAAAATGAAACAAGAGAAATAAATGAAAAGAATAAATCCACAAAAGAAAAGGATCAAATTATTATTATATGCAGATGACATGATATTTTACATAGAGAACCCAATTGATTGCACCAAAATCCTCTTAGAATTCATCATGAATTTCAACAACATAGCAAGCATATAAATCAACACAAATATCACTAACATTTGTGTATAAATAATAAATTCAAGGAGAAAGGAATTAGAAAAATGAAAAAATTCACCATACCATCAAGAAAAATTAGACTTACAACTAACCTACCCAAGGAAGTTAAAAGCCTCTATTGTGAAAACTGCAGGTCTCTGAAAAAGGATATTGAAAAGTTGAAAATGGAGAGCTATCCTTCTTCCCGAGTAGGCACCATCTGTATTGTCAAAATGGTCATAATTTCAAAACTGATAGATTTAAAGTAATCCCAATCAAAATACCAATAACATTTCTTACATAATGGGGGGGAAAATTTCAAAATTTATATGGAACCCAAAAAGACTCAGAAAAGCAAAAGCAATCTTGGGCAACAAGAAAAAACCATGAGGCATCACAATACCTGACTTCAAGTTATAGTCCAAAGGTAGAGTGATAGAAATGACACAGTACTGACACTAAAGCAGACATGCACACCAAAGAACTCAAAGAGAGGATTTGGAGCATCCCTATACAGTCAGTTATATGACCTTTGACAGAGAGGCCAAAAGTATACTATGGGGGAAAGATAGCCTGTTTAAAAAATGGTTGGGGAAAACTGGCAATCTCTATGCTGAAGTTTGCAGCTGAACCCGCATCTCTCACTATATAACAAATGAGAATCAAAACTGATAAAAGATCTAAGAATTAGAATATAAGCCATTAACTTTCCAAAAGATAAAATAGGTAAAACTCTGCAAGTCATAGGTGCAGACAGGACTTTCTGAACAGAAATGCACAAGAAACAACAGTAAAAATCAATAAGTGGGTTCATGGCAAGTTAAAAAGGTTCTGCAGAGGAAAGAAAAAAATCAACAAGGTGAAGACACAACCTCCAGTGTGAGAAAGTTTTTGTACATTATTCCACTGACAGAGAAATAATATCAGAGATACATAGGTAGATAGATAGAACACAAAAAATAATACCTCTGAAATAGAAGACTCAATCCAAAAATGACCAAGTGAAATGAATGGACATTTCTCAGAAGTACAATGGCAAGTAAACATGAGAAAATGTTTAACATCTCTGGCCGTTTGCTTAATATAAACTAAAACAGCCTTACGATTTCCTTTTATATCAGAAAGAAACACAATCATCAGGAAACTAAGTGATAACAAACACTGACACAGCTGTAGTGAAAAAGAATCCCTTCTATATTGTTTATGGGATTGTAAAATAGTACAGACATTGTGCAAATCAGTATGGAAATTTCTCAAAGAACCACACATAAATTTCACTTGACCCAGGTATTCAAATTCTTGGTATCTTCCCCAAAGAGCTAAAGACATCTTAATTCAGTGATACATGCAAATCCTTGTTTATAGCGGTAGAATTCATGATTGTTAAATCCAGGAAGCAGCCTTTTGGTCCATTAACCAGGTGATGAAAATGTGGTATTTACACACAAGGGAGTACTATTCTGCCATAAAAAGATAAATGAGTCATTTGTAGGAAAATGGATGCACTTTGTTTTATTTTTATCTAATTGTTTCCCAAAAGCTTTGTGCTCTCACAGACGGCGATTCTCTGAGGTAGCTAGATCTAGGATATATGAATATGTGTGATGACTAGATTAGTTTGCTGATCATATTACCAGGGTTCTGAGTGGA
This sequence comes from Dasyprocta punctata, assembly GCA_004363535.1. NCBI lineage: Eukaryota > Metazoa > Chordata > Mammalia > Rodentia > Dasyproctidae > Dasyprocta > Dasyprocta punctata. The sequence goes on along the minus strand of RJWM01027865.1, from coordinate 24,147 downwards.
TTTACTGAAAACACAAGACCCACCCTGCCCATAACTGGAACCAACTCATAGGTTTGTACCCTGGATGGGATAAAAAGTAAAGGGAGGCTCAGTGCTGCTGCTTCCTCCTGCCTACTATGCCATGTGCTGCTTCTCCTCTGTGAGCCTCTCTGCCATGCAGCCTGTGCATCTCTTCCATGCAGCCTGGTCTTGAAGCCTGGTGACTGTGAACTGAAACCTCTTCAAACTGTGAGGTAAAAGCAAATTTACCTACTAACACTTATGAGTGTCAGGTGTTGTGTATCAGCAATGTGAAAGAGACAAAGGCACAACTCGTGACCACAATGTTAAATGCCATAAATCAGAAACACAAGTTTAAATATCAAATGACTTCTCTTAAGAAACTGAAATTATAAACAAAGAGCAAAATAAAAGATCGATAAGAAGAAACAGAGTGATAGGTCATTTGCTAACAGGGGCCCAGGAGAATCTGGCCAAAGTGAAGGAATTGGAACAGAAAAATACAAATGGTGTGTCATGTGCATGTAGCAAATACAACGAATATAAACAGTGTATGTTGCAAACATGAATGAAAAACAATAATAGTAAAAATAATAATGAACATAGAAAACAGGGAACTTGACACAGAGTCATGGGAAGGTGAATGGGAATAAAAATGAATCAATAATGTTATGTACATGTACCTGCTCCCTAAGATGAATGCTAATCTTTATGTACTGCAAACATGTACTAATACAAGAAAATTAAAAAGTGAAAGAATTTTGTAAACCTGCCTGTGTTTAACACTCAAATTTATTAATCATGAATGCATTTTAATAGTCTTCGTGTACCTAACTTCTTCATGCACATCTTGTCACATTTTAGTATAAATTGAAAAAATACAACTTATCAATATATACCTGCCTATATCTCTGTTAACAAGACTTAATAAACATAACACTTTTTATTATATCTTCTTATATTACATTGAAATGGACAGCCTTTTTAAATTTTCTGACAATTTTTTCAGCCTATCATGAAGTAGAGTTTTGTAATTGGAGTAGAAATACTTTTCCTGCACTTCCATATGTCAAAAATCCAGGTACAGTGACTACTTAAGTTTAAATTTAAAAGAACTAAAATGTAAAGTGAAAATTAAGTTATACTCTCATCTTTGGTGGGCTACAAGTGCAAGGCCAGCCTGAGCTACATAGTGCGACCCTGCCTCAAAAAACCAGGGCTGGGAGTTTGACTCAGTGCCTTAAGCACCTGCCCTGGCAGGTGCAAGGTTGTGAGTTCAATCCCCGGTGCCACAAAAAAAAAAAAAAAAAAAAAAAAAAAAAAAAAAAAAAAAAAAAAAAAAAAAAAAAAAAAGAAAAAAAAAAAGAAACTGAGAAACAAATCCTTCAGGCACAGAGAAGCAGGCTGCACATAACTGGTTAAAGATTCTGGACTCTTATTGGACTCAGTATGACCAGCACTGCCCAGGTCTACAGCTATGAGGGTACACATCATGCTTCAGCTTTCTTCAAACATTCTTTCCAGATATGTTCCTATTTGTGTAAAAGTGATACTGGAGATGACAAGCCTGCATGGAAGCAAGAATTCTGAATTTCTCATACACAACATAAGGTCTGGGACACAGAGAAGAGCAATCATGGAGCCCTTTAAAAATGCTGGTGCCACTTTTTTCTTAGGGTGTTCATGAAGGGTGCATCTTCTGGACCACCTCACTGCTCTGCAATGGATTTTATCTGACTAATCCACCCAGCATTCCAATTTCCCTGAGCCTCTGAATAGCCTCACCAACAGCAAAGTAAGGAATATCAGACAATCCCATCCCATTCCCAGTGGGCTGTCTTTTAATCCATGCTTGAGTCAACCAACAAAATAAACTGTGAGCACTGTTTCTAAACTCCATACACTGTGACATTAAACCAGAACCCTTGCTTAATGGGTCCATATCAAAAATGTCAACCTGTTCCATGTTTATGTTCCTTCCATCATTACCTGTCCCATGCCTCTTTCCTGTTCCTTGGCTTATATGAATGGTGTCTTCGCTACTTTTTGGTTGTCTTTAGCTGGGACAAAATACCCATCACCCAAAATGAAGGAAGGAAAGGTTTATTTAGCTCACTATTATGGAGGCTTTAGTCTATAATCAGCTGGCTCCAAGGCAGGGTGGCATGGCACAGGGACAACACTTTAAGGCAGCAGCCATGAAAGGCAACCAGAACAAAAGAGAACAAGAGCAGCCTTTATTACTCCTTTATGTTGTATACAGGCCACCCCCAGCCCTCCAGGGCTTCTGTAACACTCAGAAAATCTCTATGCCCTCCTCTTGCACAGGATGAGGATATTTACAAAGTAAGGATCCTGGATCCCTGCTGAATCTCTCAGTTAAACTTCTAAACTTCTCAAGTTGACACAATGTATCGTCCATAACAATCCACCCCTTGTCAACTTGGCAAACAGACACATTTTTTAAACTGGTTTTTAGCTATAAAACATTCCTATTCTTAACGTTTTGCAGCTTGCACAATACAACACAGATTAAGAATCCTTAAGAACCAGAATTAAGTCTATCAATATTATGTCATATTAGAAAAATAACATTTTGTCTTTGGCCCCCCAAAAACTCATGTACATTTCTTTATGTAAAAGGCACTTAGTGTATCTGCAAGAGTTGTTAAATTCCTAACAGTTTTAGCATTGCTGAAAAGTTTAAGTCTCAAATCTCCACTGAGATGTAAGGCAAACCTTAGCTGCAAGCCCCATATAAATGAAAACAAAGTTAGACTTTTAACATGTAATGGCTCAAGATAAACATTTCTATTTTAGGAGTTACAAACAGGGGGATAGGAAAGATTAGGACCAGAGAAAGTCTAAAATCTAGCAGTGCAAATGTTAAGTCCTATAGTTGCATGTCCAGCATCTGAGGCAATCTGTGGCAAATTGTGAGCTATAAATGGCTTGCATGGTTTTACCCCAATGGCACATTTGGTGATTATAGATCTCAATGCTTTTTCTTTTCTTAGACTGGCTTTGCTTTCTATTTGTAGATTTTCTTAGATGATCCATGTTTCTGGCTTTCTTAAACTGTTGGAGTCTCCAATGTATCTTTGACTTTACACTCACAGCTTTATACACTGCCCTCTCAGGGACACACTGCCTGGCCTCACAGGCCTTTTGAAATCAGGGTGGAAGCCTTTTTAACCTCCCAACTCATGAATTCTGGATGCAGCTAAAACCAGTGCCATGTGGATGGTGCTGAGGGCTGCTACTGGTTGCAGCAGTAGCCAGGATTTTTTGTTGTTGTTGTTGTTCTTGTGGCTGCAGGGAGTAAATTCCCTAATTTCTAAGCACCCTAAACCTGATTGCAAAGAACAGACTTTTTCTTTTGCATTCTTTGAATTTGGAGTGAGGTCAGTGGTGGTCACTTAGTGAGCTTCTTTCCAGTCCAGTGTGAGTCTCTATGCTTGCTCTAAGAGTGGAGGTTTAAAATTGAATTGTCCTACAATTAACCAACAGGATAAGCTAATCCTATGGGAGGTGGGCAAAGCCATGCAAATCAGTGTAAATGAGGCTTCACTGGAAACAGGATCACCAGAATTTTATTTGGGGTTTTGTCTGAAAGTGGGACTGTGTGGATTGAAAGTTATAAGACTAGGTAAGAGTGGATGTTGCAAAGAGGATGGCTGTGTCCTTCTCAGGAAGGTAAGAAGTTTCCTCTCAAGAGTCCTGCTCTTGGTTTCCCAGATCCAGTTCATTCCTGCCTATCTACTCTTTCAGATTCATGTCCTTGCAGGAAAATTCATGGGAATGAGAGAACATCAGGCTAAGTGACATCTTTTCTAATATGAGTAATCTCATAGAGAGAGAGACTAAGCCAGAGTCAGAGACAGAGACAGAGACAGACAGAGAAAGTGAACAGCAGAGAAATAGTCTATTTTACATGCAGAAGGAGATCAGAGGAAGGCAAAGAAAAAAAGAGAGGAGTATTGGGGATAAAGTAATAGAAATATACTGCGTGCATGTACTTATGTCCCAAAATGAATCTCATTATTCCGTACTGTTAATATGACGTAATAACATAAACTTGGAAATTGGGAAAAATATAGAGATTGTCAAGAACAAGGGCAGGAGGGAATACATAATAAATGCTAATAACTATGAGTTTTCTTCTTAGAATAATAAAACCATTTGTAAACAGATTCATGTTAATGTTCACACAAATATATGAATACATTCAAAACTCCTGAATTGTGAACATAAAATATTGCATTTTTGATCCATGAATTTTACTAAAAATAAAAATATTGAAACTATTCTACTATGCACAAAATATTTTATAGTTGCCTAAGGAATGCAATACACTATAACCCATGGACATGTCATTGAGTCATAAAATCTAGATTGAGTAAGAAGATGAATTAAAATATAAAATATTATCAAATTAAAGATTGGTGGATTAAAAGATAGAAAAATCAAGGCCATTGCTGTGAAAGGGGTAAAATGACATTTCAATTCTTGCGGAGCAGGGACTTTAGATATGCAGATTATAATCATTTAATACCAATGGAAAAATAAATGCTTTATTAAAGTATAGACCCTTTGTGAAACATTAAGACACTTGACTTGGACAGATTTTTTTTTTTGTGGCACTGGAGTTCAAATTCACAGGAATTACAGGCATGCACCACCATGCCCAGCTGACTTGGACAGATTCAGAAACCAAAAATACTGCAGAGCTTTTTTTTTTTAACCGGGAATCAAATTCATGACTTCACACTTACCAAGAAAGCACCTGAGCCACTAACCTAAATTCCAGGTGCTGAAGAATCATTTTTAACCGCGTGGAGTTGCACATCCCTGCAATTTCAGAAGGCTGAGACAAGAGGAACTCAAGTTCAAGGCCAGCTAGATCCTATCTCAAAATAAAAAATAAAAGGACTGAGAGTGTAGCTCCATCGTACAGTCATATGTGAGACCCTGAATTCCAACTCTAAAAGGGGAAGAGTCAAAGGGAGAGGGAGATAAAGAGGGAGAGGGAGAGGGAGACAGAGACTGAGACAGATAGAGAAAGGGAGAGAGAGACGGAGAGGGAGGATATTTTAATTTATAACAAATGTTTTTATTTAAAATTTTATTTAAAAGAAAACAAAGTTTTCAATTCCAGACACTGATAGTTCTCTAATTTCTGAGGCAGACTCTATACTGTACGAAAGAAAGATAAATAAAAATAAGCATGATAACAAGGGTGACTGTGACACCAAATGAAAAAGATGTTTTATCCAAACTCATTAAAAGTCTACACTTAATAAAAAGATTAAAAAGAGCAACTTATACTGTTGGGGCACAGTTATAATGTAGAAACACACTCATGAGATGGTAAACTTATAGATATTTCATGACCAATTAGAGGTCTCTGACAAGTTCCTGTCCCACTGTTTCTGCTCAATTCAGTTGACCCTGACAGAGTCCACAGTCTAGCTGCAGATGGACACTAAGTCAGAGTATTTGTCTATACCTTAAGGCACCCTGGGCTGATTCAAGCTCATTAAGTGAAGACCCTCTCTCCAGAATATTTCTGTATTATGGCAAGGCCCTTAGCTGTATTCATTCAGTAAAGGTCCTGTCTTAGCTACTTTTCACTCGTTCCTGAGACAAAACACCTGACACCCAAAATGAAGGAAGGAGAGGTTTATTTATCTTACAGTTTTTGGAGGTTTCAGTCCATACTCAGCTGACTCCAAGGCAGGGTGGCATGGCACTGTGCAACACTTCAAGGCAGCAGCTGAGCAAAAGCAGTCAGAGTAAAAGGGGCAAGAGCAAGTCTTTTTCTCCCTTATATTGTACACAGGCCAACCCCCGCCATACTCCCTAGGGTGGGGGTAGCACTCAAAAAATCTCTTTGCCCTCCTCTTACACAGGATGAGGATATTTACAAAGTAAGAACCCTTGTTCCCTGCTGAGTCTCTCAGTTAAACTTCTGACCTTCTCAAATTGACCCAATGAACAGGTAACTGTTTGTGCTCTACACCCCAGGATGTAGAGCTACTGAGTTACTTAATTAAGCTTCTAGTCTTCTAAAGTTGACACAATGTATAAACCATAACAGCATCTCTTAGGAACACTTCTATATTATGGTAATGCTTTCAACTGTGCTCATTCTGTAAGAGCCTCCTCCCCTGGTTCCTGGAGTGTTTCTATTGTTTCAAGACTAGCCTGTCTCTCAATATATGATTCAATGTATGTAACCAATCATGTAATATTTGGTCACTGGCTTTGTACCTCCCACTTCTAATTCTATGTAGACTAAACTCTTTCAGATTCAAGACTGTTGCTTTGGAGATATTATTCCTGAAACAGTCCACTTGTGTAAAGATTAAATGCGGCCTTCTTATCTTCTCTGTGCAAAGAGTCTTCCTTTTGGTTTGGTTTGGTTTGACTTGGTTTAGGAAATTTCCTGAAATTTCCTGTCACCAGGAAAACTGAAGACACACACTGCCAGGTCATTGATTCATGAGCAGAGAGACACATGTTCAATGACTGGATCAACTTCGACCCTTATTCTTCTATGAAGACAAAGAACATTCAGATGTGTCCTAGGCTGGAAATGCAAGCATCCTGGAATAAATCACCACTCATGGCAAAGGATCAAGGATATAACTGACATTTCCAGAGTTGTACAAAGCCTGCCAACTGCCTCAGCTCCTCACAGCTAAAGGGTAATGTGTATAATACACATAGTGTTAAAGAACCATTAAGTTTGCAAAAAAAAAAAAAAAGAGAAGGAATTGTGGCAACTTTCCCCAGAGCTCATGTGGATGACAGCTTGAAGGACACAGGAGTAGTAAGTGTTGATGACAGTGACAGGGAAGATGAGCATCACCACGCAGCAGATAAACAATACCCTTTTGAATGTAGATGCTTTTGTGCATGAAAGAGGTATCAGGGCTGCCACATCACAGAAAAAGTGATGAATTTAAGAGAGTGGCAGTAGGAGAATGACAAGGGAGCTGTGAGTGTGATGATGCAATCCAGAGAACCAAATGTCCAGCAAGTAGCAGGAGCACACAGAGCTTCTGGCTCATGAGGGCTGGGTACCCTAAAGGCTGGCAAATGGCAGCATTGTGGTCATAGGCCATTGCAGTCAGCAGGAAACACTCAGCTCCAAGCAGGGACACATAAAAGAAGATCTGGGTCCCACAGACTGACAGCAAGATGGACTTCCTGCCAGACAGGAAGTTGAGGGCCATCTTGGGCACAGTGGTACAGATGAGCATGAGTTCCATGGGGGAGAGCTGGCTGAGGAGGAAGTACATGGGTGTGTGCAGCTGGGCATCCAGGTAGATGAGCAGAACCATGGCCGTGTTCCCCACACAGGCCACTGTGAAGATGGCCAGGACCAGTGTGAAGAGGAAGGTGTGCATGGGGATGTGATCAAGGATTCCAAGCAAGGTGAAATCAGAGTAGAAAGTCTGGTTTCCCCATCCCATTCTAGATAAGGTGCCTTATCAGGAACTTAAAGAGAAGGAACCAGCATGTTTATCAATTCAGTTTTCAAAGCAAGACCTCCATGGGGCAGTGTAGGCAATGCACATTTGAGTTTCTCTCACCAACACTTAGTGACCTTCTTTAGATGCATACACTGGGAGATGTGGTCCAGGGTTTATTCACTGTTTTCATTCATCCTTCACAAACAAAACCTCCAGTAACACTTTACTGTTCATGTACAAGAATACTATATCTCATAAGAGCATAGCTCATTTACTCATCAGTAGAGTAAATAGAAAGCTTAGGATAAAGCTATTATATTTTTCTGTACTAAATAATCCCTACCATTGGAAACTCCCTGTTGAAATTTCTTTTTGTTTTGGTAGTCTCCTCAACAAGAGTTTTGCTGTATGTTTTCTTCCAACCACCTAATCTCAGCCAAATGAAAATACACTGGGGCCTTACCAAATGGAAGCACATGCCCACTTCAATCCAGAGAAAAGATTAATAGCATGTATATGTTATTTTTTGAGATAGACTCTTGCTGTGTAGTTCAGGCTGACCTTGACTTTACTATGTAGACCAAAGTGGCCTTGAATTCAGAGCAATTCTCCTGCATCTGCCTCCTGAGTCTTTGGATTACAGGTATGCATGACCATGCCTGACCAATAACCAATATAATAACTTTTCCACATATAGAATTTTCCAAGTCTTCTCTTGTCTAATTTTATGAAAATATCTATTAAAATATTCATGAAAGAAAAAGAGGGAATTAGCTTTTCTTTTAAGATTAATTTCTTTCTCCTAATTATTTTTTGTTGTTTATTTGTACAATTCTGATATACAGAATGATTACATTCATCATAGGGAATTTGTACCTGTGTGTGATATATCCTGATTCTTTTTTCCCATTTCCCTCCCTTCCCTTCAACCCTCTTCCCCTCCTTACTTAGAGACCATTTGTTTCCATTTATCTTCCTTTTCTCATTTTTTGTTTTCTTTTCCTTACTTTTCCCCTTCCCCTCTCTCCAATTACTTTTCCTTTTTGAACAATTTCTTTCCGTCTCACAGTATCTTTTGTAAATTTTTGTTCTTATTTACACTTTGAGGAGGGGAACTGAGATTTTCATTGTTTGTTTCTTAATGTGCTTGTGTTTTTAAGAAATTGATATTTTTAGGGTTGGGGATTTAGCTTAGTGGCATATGTGCCTGCCTGGCAAGCATGAGGTCATGAGATCGATCCCTGGTACCAAAAAAATGTTGGTTTTATTATTTGTTCTGCATTAATATCTTACAATCCTGATGCAAACATCTATAAAACAAGAGTTCTCATTCTGTGGTCTTTAAGGGCTTCACTTCAATTTTGCAGGACAAGGGGCATGTCTGCCACTATGAGTAAAGTCATGAGTGTACAAATCATCCTAAATCCAGCGCTGGGGGCTTAGGATGCAGGATGTGCTTGTGTGAGAGAGAAAACACTTTCATCAGGAGCCTGGAGAAGCATAGCGTATAGTCATGGGTACATACTTCAGTGTTGTTCCTAATGAAGGAAATATGGGAAAGGTAATTAAAGCTATCAATTGAAAACATGGAGCAACATGAAATGATTTTGCATGAATAAATTCTCTCAGTTGTTGAATGTATGATGAAGATGATAAGTTACCAGGAAACCATTTTGCATTGATACCAGGGAGAAAATGTTTCATCCCTAGAACCTGGATAAAGCCCAAGTAACCACAATGAAAGAAGGGGAGGTTTGATTAAAAAAGAGATCGCCTATCAGTCCTTTGTAAAATGTTGTCAGTTATAGTCTCTAACCCTGATTTAAAATGCCTATGAAACCTCATACTACGGGATCATTTTCCTAATTAATTTACCCCAAAGTAAAGCTCCCTTCAATGCAATACACACACACACACACACACACACACACACACACACACACATTATATATAATATATAGAGAGATTTTGATATAGATATAGACATACACACAGACATAGATACAGATCCTCTTAATTCTCAGACTTCAAGGCATTATTTTCTGCTGACCTATTTTTATTTAGAAAGAATAGTTTAGTGACAAAATTAAGTTATAGAAATTGATGAAGGTGCCAAACATGACTCCTTAAGTGAAATCCAAAGAAGACTGAGCACCTGTCCCGAGATCAGGGAATGACAAATGAGACTGGAGAAGGAAGGGGAATCTAAATCATAACAAGATCTGTGTCAACTCTGTGTATGGGGAACCCCAGCCCCTTGGGTCCACCATGTGTCTGGATTTTGCAATTTAGACAAACCTGGAACCTATGCGGGTTTTCCAGGGCACTCAGTACGCTTCAGTTCTGTTTGACTTACTAGATCAAGTTTCACCAAATTACTCTTTGCTTCATTTTTTAAGGCATTGAGTCCTAGGATTTTATTACATTAGTGTATTTGATGACTCAAATGGAAAATAAGGGGTGAAAAATCATGTTGCTAATAATTTATAAACAAAAGATTTGTCCAAGGTTAGTGATGGCAAACCTATGCATGCATACTATTTGTTTTTCTTTTAATACAAAAGATGTTAATGTGTAAAATGTTTTTCTAAATTTAAACCTCACTATCAGGGTTTAGTTGCAGTGGTGGCACTTTGAGATACACAGTGAGTTTGGTTTGAAGTATAGGCACTTGTCTCTAAAAGGTTTGCATCACAGCACTAGATGGAATACAGGATTTTTATGTGTATATTTTCTTTTTTTATTTTTATTTAAGAGATAAAAAGACACATATAAGAAAGACAAAAAGTAAAAGAGACAAACAAATGACTAGAGTAAGTGCACAATAGTAACATTACAGGTTTACAAAACAGGATAATAGAAACTTGACAATGGTTGCAATATTGCATATAGTTATCTTCAAAATGGTTGTTTACATTAACAGATATAGACATGTAAAATTGATCTAATCATACGCACATTATCTGTTCTTTCTCAATAACTAACACATTCAGCAGTATGTTCGTTTTAGTTATCTTACATATACATATATACAGATTTATATCTTTTCCTTTTCCCTTCCCTCTTTCCCCCTTTTCCCTTCCCAATTACTTTTGCTCTTTGAGCTGTTTTGTACCCTTCCATAGTATTTATTATAGATTTTGGATCATATATACTTTTTCAGTTTCTTACACTAGGGAGACAACACAGTATTTACACTTGTGGGTTTGATTTATCTCACTTATGAGTATGGTCTCAAGTCGTGACCATTTACTTATAAAAGTCTCAATGCAATCTTTCTTAATAGCTGAGTAGTACTCCATTGTATAAAAATACCACATCTTTTTTATCCATTCTTTGACTGATGGGAACTTGGGTTGTTTCCAATATCTGGCTATTACAAATTGTGTTGCTATAAACATGGGTGCACGCATATCACTGGGGTATGATGTTTTCAGTTCTTCTGGGAAAATGTCCAGAAGTGGGATAGCTGGGTTGAATGGGATCTCTAATCCTAGCTTCTTGAGAAATGTCCACATTGACTTCCACAGTGGTTGCACCAGTCAACACTCCCACCAACAGTGGAGAAGGGTTCCTTTTTCCCCACAGCCCCTCCAGTATTTGTTGTTGGTTGATTTTTTTAAATCTTGGCCATTCTTTCTGGAGTGAGATGGAATCTCAGTGTTGTTTTAATTTGCATTCCCCAAGTGACCATTGATGTTGAGCATTTTTTCATATATTTATTTGCCATTTATATTTCTTTCCGTGAGAAGTGTGTATTTATCTCAGATGCCCATTTTTGGATTGGGTCCTTGAATTTCGGGGGCCTGATTTCTTTTAATTCTTTGTATGTTTTAGATAGAAGTCCTTTGTCTGATGGACAGTTGACTAAGATATTTTCCCAGTTCATGGGTTTTCTTTTCACTCTGTTGGAGATTTCCTTTGACATGCAAAAATGTTTTAGTAAAATGAGATCCCAGTTGTTGATTCTGGGAAGTGTTTCCCGTGCAATTTGATTTTTGTTCATGAACTCTCTGTGTAGTCCTATGTCATCAAGATTTTTACCTAGTCTGTCTTCTAGTAAGTTTTGTGTCTCTGTTTTAATATTCAGATCTTTGATCCACTTTGACTTCATTTTAGTGCATGGTGATAGACATGGATCTAGTTTTAGTTTTCAGCATATAGAAAGCCAGTTTTTCCAGCACCATTTGTTAAAGAGGCTATCTTTCTTCCAATGTACATGTTTGGTCCCTTTGTCAAAGGTGAGGTTTGCACCCAATGAATCTAACCTTTTAGACAAATAGGCTACCAGGTGCTTCCAGGGCAACAAATTTTGAGTTAAAACCCCCAGCAATGCCTTCTTTTTCATTGACACACAAGTGGAAAGGCATGGTGATATCAGTCAGTTACAGGACAGAAACACTTAACATGTTTTCTTTTAATGTCTCGAAGACAGTTTGGCACTCAGCATTTGATTCCAATGTGGCTCCTTTCCTACCTTTAAAGCTTCATACAGGTTCTTTACAATAGCCACAATGTGGGTAACCCAATGGTGAAAAAACCCTAACATTCTGAAGAATTCTTTCTAGGCCTTGATGGTCTGGGTATGTGAGGCTGATAAAGAAGGTGTCATATCTTTCAATATAAATCCCTAAATTTTTACAGTTTGTACACACATCTTGGCCTTTCTTTTTGACACTTGAATCTTCTTATCCTGGAGCAAACCCAACAGCCTCTTTGTTCCTTCTTGGCATTGTGCTTGTGTCTCCACAGTTAAAAGTATGTCATCAACATACTGTAATAGAAACATCAGAATTTTCTTGCAAAAAGGCACTAAATCTTTGTACTAGGTTTCCCTAAAAATTTTTTCAGAGTTCCTAAATCCATGAGGAAGCCTTGTCCAAATAAATTGGCAATTTTGCCACCCCCCCCCAGGATCCTCCCATTCAAAGACAAATATGATATTGATATTGCAGTGATATGTGCATATCCATATTTACAGCACCATAATTCACAACACTTAAATCCTGGAAGCAGCCTTCATGTCCATTAAAAGAAAACTGGGTGATGAAAATATGGTGTTTACACATAACTGAGTACTATTCTGCCATAAAGAAAGTTAAAGTTGAGTTATTTTTAGGAAAATGGATGCACCTTGATATATTTTTATCTAGTTGTCCCTCAAAACCTTTGTGCCCCCATGGACGGGTGTTTTCAGAGGTAGCTAGGTCTAGGATATATGAATATGCGTTATCACTAGATTAGTTTACTGAACAGATTACCAGGGTTTTTCAGTGGAATTGCTGAAAAGAGAAGACCCACCTTCAGTATGAGTCACACTGACTCATAAGTTTGCACCCTGAATTGGATAAAAAGGAAAGGCAGGCTCAATGCTACTGCTTCCTCCTGCCTACTATGCCACATACCGTTTCTCCTCTCTGATGCCCCTCTGCAATGCAGCCCAGGCTTGAAGTCTGGTGACTATAGACTGAAACCTCTAGAAATTGTGAGGTAAAACCAAACTGTCATGCTTACATTTATGAGCATTGGGCATTGTGTCTCAGAAAGGAGAAAAAAAGCCAGGTACGGTGGTATATGCCTTTAATTCCAGCACTCAGGAGGCTGAAGCAGGAGGATCCTTGTGAGTTTGAGACCAGTCTAGGCTACAGAGTGAGTTCAAGGCAAGCGTGAACTGCATAGTGAGACCCTGTCTCAAAAATAGGGCCAGGTATTTAGCTCAGTGGCATAAGCACCTGCCTGGCAGGCATGAGACTGTGAGTTCAATCCCTAGTGGAAAAAAAAAGAAGGAAAGAAAGAAAGAAAGAAAGAAAGAAAGAAAGAAAGAAAGAAAGAAAGAAAGAAGAAAAAGACAAAGACACAGCTCATGGCCATAATATTAAATGCCATATATCAGAAACACAAGCTCAAATATCTAATTTCTTGTCTTTTCTGAGAAACTGATATTATACATAAAGAACAAAATAAAAGTTTGACAAGAGGAAACAGTGTGGTAGGTCGTTTGCTAACAGAAGGGGTTCAGGAGAATCTGAATTAAAGGAAGGACTTGAGTTGGAATAGAAAAATACTAAAGATGTGTCATGTATGTGTACCAAATACCCACAACAAATATAAATAGTATACATTGCAAACATGAGCAAAAAATAATAAGGAAAATAGAAAATGGGGATCTTAAGATGGAAGTGTGGAGAGGTGAATGGAAATACAAATGAATAAATCATGTTATGTACATGCACCTGCTCCCTAAAATGAATGTTAATTTTCATACACTACAAACATGTACTAAGGAAACAAAATTAAGAAGTGAAAGAATATGCAGTAAACTTGCCTGTGTTCAACAGTCAAGCTTATTAATTATGAATGCATTTTAGCAGTCTTTGCCTACCTTATTACTTCCTCTACATCTTATCACTTTTTAATGTAAATTTCAAATAATAAAATTTATCAATATATACCTATCTATAACATTGTTTAAAAGACTTTATAAACATAACACTTATATTATTTTATTTTTAATTTTTTACAATGCATTGCCTTTTTAAATTTCCTTACAATTGTTTTCAATGTGTTATCAAGTAGTTTTGTGACTGGGCTAGAAACAATTTTCCTGTGAATCCAGTTAACCATATGTCAACTTTAAATTTACAAGAACTGTAATGAAATATAAAAGTAAGTCATATTCTCATCCTTGCTGAGCTCCTTTGTGGGTCATGCAGACCTCATGTAGCTTCTGGTAGAGTTGTTTAGGTTGTGGTGATCAAAGGAAATCCTTACATGATTCTTACTTTATTCTGATGCTTAAAATGAGAAACTGTTTCTTGCCATCCGTTAAAGTGATCATTAACACATTGTAGTTTTCTAGTGAATACTGAGTTTCCACAGGCTATATTAGGGATGTAGTTTTTTAGAAAATATTGGGGCTCCAAATATTGGACTGATCTCTGATGAGGACTTCTTTTTTTAAAGAATATTTGTGGCAAAGACACACATGAGGAGTGGGTTTATTGACCATACCATTTATTAAAGAAGTACACTGCCTTACATACATAATGAGAACAAGGCACTCTTTGCTGAACGAGGACAAAAGACATTCCATGAGAAAGGAGTTTAAAACATAGTTTAAGGAAAGAATTTATTTTTGTTGAAATGAAATTTTTGCAGACAGTTGAGCTGATAGTATTGAGACAGCTTAGAATATAGTACAGAAAATGTCTTCGACAGTCCACAGCAGCAAAGCCATGGCCTCCCTCCAAGCCATGCTGTCTTCAGAGCCTTATTAGAAGCTGAATTTTCAGGAGACCTGTCAGAACAAATTAGAAGCAATGTGCTTCATATACACATTTTCAGTGCTGACTCTCATGCATGATTAATTTTACCATCATTATGAATGGCTGGATGTAAATTCACCAAAAGCATTTTTATTCATTGATATTTAAAGGGCTTTACGTTAGTCTAACATGAAATTCTTCAGTTTTACTCATATTTCTGTCAAGGTGAAAGTTATCTCAGAGAGCTTTCTCACTGTCTATCTGGTAAAATTCCGAGCTGTAGGAGCACCTGTTATACAAATCAGTGATTCGATAAACACCAAAGAGCTGCTAGCTCATTCAAATATATATCTTAGTGCATCATTTCAGTAAAACCAGAGATTGTAGAGAAAAAGGTTTAGAGATTTCCTTATTATGTAGTTTGTACTGAAGTCATTTTGCTAAGTTTTAATCTGAAGGTCATTTTACTTGAGAAGTCTCAATAGCATCTAGCCTTCTCACCTTATGTCTGCCAATAAGGGATTCCATCATTTTTTATGACAATCAGTGTTGACAATTTTTAATGTACTAGATAGTGTAAGAACAAAATGCATGTCAGTATTTCCAGATGAACAAGTCAACTGAGGTCCATACATGTGCACTCAGTAAGCCAAATTCAACTGCCATTGAGCAGCATTATTCTGTTGAGTTTCTGCTGAGTCTCTGGGGCCCTGCCAATGTTTAAATCGTTTCCTTGAATCATTTACTTGGAGTGGTGTACAATCCTCACATGCTCACATGAACTATTCCTTGGTGATTACACTTGGACCATAAAATTCCTATTGAAGGATTTAAATGAAGAAACACTAATGAGGTGGCATCACTTTGAAAGATCGGTTCATGTACAATAGACATACACATGGGGGAAAGAGCTGCTGGAGGAATTGACCATTTATTGACAGTGTGGACCCAGAGAAGATATGGTATTAGAATAAATGTCATGACAATTGTCTTTTTGCTTCCTTCTAGCTGATACTGAATGATCATGCCTTTGCAATGCATTAACAACTTATTTAAACAGACAGAATGAATTGAATTGAGCACAAAATATCTGAAAGTGTTGTTAGAAACTCATATGTTTAATGAAGTCAAACATCACTTAGAGGCATTATTTCATCATAAGTACAGATGCATTTCAACTTCTTCCCATGAGTTGAAAATGTAAAGCAATGGATGCGTGAGTAAAGGCCTGCCACCAACCATGCCGTTTCAACAAGTCTGACAGTGCAGGTGGCCAAAGGCACTCAAAACTGAGCAGCTGTTTGCAGTCACTATCAACTGAGCAATTTAAAATCCAGAAAACTCTCACTCATTCTATACGAATGTCTGAGTAGTTCAATTAGGAAGCTGCATCTATGACTTTTCCTGAGAGGGAAAATTAAGGTTTAAGAGAAAAATAAAGGACTATAAATGTAATGAAAAGCACATTAATTCAATATTTTATATTTTAAGTCTTTGAAAGAATATTTTTTAAAAGCATTGCTTTTGGTTACAGCATGAGGTTACAATTTCTCACTCCTTAGTCAACTCTTCTTAACTGAGCATCAGCTGAGGAATGTTAATTATGAATAGTAATAATGAATAATAATTTTATGAATAATTTAAGAATGAATCAGTATGTAAACAGGCTATGTGATGAGTGATTTAACTGAAAATTTTGGATGTACTTTCTGCAAAGTAAAATGAAGAAAACTCTTCATTTTATTGCAAAAGGTCTGCATTTTACATTTACTTTATAGTAAAGGAAATATAATTCTTTTGGAGCGGAATAGTCATTTGATCATTTCACATGAAATAAATGCTTATTAGTTAATTTCAACAAATCAAAGTGATTATTATTTAGAGGGGCCAACTTCATTATACCCATTATTACTTTGCAATTGTCACAGGCATGCATATGCTAATGTAAACATAAAATTTGTTAATTTTGAAATGAGAGATTACCTTACACTTTCTAAGACTACACCAACTATAACACATTAATTAATTAAAGATTCACATATAGTGTCTACCAGTTAGTTGGCTAACAGTTTTAGAAATGTTTGCACAATATAATAAATATCTGTACCAGAGCTTAGTATCACTGGGTCTGTGAAATTGTAACCTCATGCTGTAACCAAAAGCAACGCCTTTAAAAAGTATTCTTTCAAAGACTTAAAACTTGACCATAATGTTTTACAGCAGTAAGCAGTTTTGGCAAAATGAATAGGTAACTTTTTTAAATACAGAATCATGTTCTTTAGGAAGTAGGCTAGTTTGTCACATCCAAAGTCATGCTTTCACAAAAATAAATTTCAAGAATTTTAAAAAATGGAGGAAATGGACCAACGTCTTAAGTAATTATTGACATCCACTTAGAGAAATCTGCAGATTTTATCAATTTAATATATGTACAAAGATTTGAGGTCTTGGTCTTACAAAAAGCAGCCATTTACTTCCAGAACATTTCAAATGTGTAAATATGAAAGACAAGTGAAGTTAGCATTTATCTTTACAGGTGGAGTGATACATTTTACAAAAACTGTGACTTGTTCAAATAAACTTTGAAGAAGCAGACTATTTATTGATGGTGAGTCATCATTTAATTCAGAACATACTTTGATACATTTTGTTTGTGGAAATGAAAACATTCTACATCAGTATTTTGACAAATTACCTAGGCATTTTAATCTTCAGGAGAAAAGCATTCATGCTGATTTAATCAGGTATATTTAAACTGTTTATATGTCAACAATTATCATTTACTCACAATAAAAAGCTAAATGTTTATATATTTGTGAATTACATCCAAACATTAGTAACACCTGATCTAACTCTATAGACCCAGACATTTCTTCCTCATTATGTCTTGTATAAACTGGGTTTCATTAGTGTACAGAACTTTTTCATTTGTGACAAGCCATAGTAATTTTACAAAAAATTTGGAAATTTCACTTCTAAACCACGGAGAGAAAGTAGGGGTGCATGAGTACAGCAAAGCTAATGGCAATACTGCTTTAAGGGAAACAAATTTCATCTGTATTAGAAAGTGTTTTAATTAAAGTTATGAAAAGATAGCATGTCTAGTCTTTAACATACTCTAATTGAATAGCGACACAGATTTTTCTCATAATACCATAAACATATATGTATCATTTACACAAGTTTTCAGGTGAACCATTCATTTTGCACAGGAAGAAAACATATCAAATCATAAAATTTCAGCCTATGCATCTGTGAAAAAGCTTTTGAAGTATATGTTTTGCCATGATTTTAGTTCTCTAAGGATAAAAATCTCATTGTAATATTTCTTAATTCTTATAGGATAACAATTTAGGCATCACAGTGCAATTTCTAATATTAACAAAGGTATGGAAATATTTAACATTAATCTAATTCATTAAGCCTGTTCACAAGATAAATACTATGGTTCACTCTACAAAATATTAAACAAATTACTAATTTTGGAGCAAAGAGATGGTGCTTTATTTCACTGGTCAGTCTCTATCATCCAAAAATCCTCATTCAGTTGACCAACTTCAGTCCATATACAAATTCTTATCATAGAATCACCTAAGTTTATTAAATTATTTTAATCTGGCCTTCAATTGTACAGTGTTAGTCTCTCTTAGTAGAATTAAAATTCCATGAGATTTAGAGATGATTGATTCCTTTACTACTCCCAGAACTACTGCAATAGCATTAAATGAAGATATGTTGTAATAAAAAATAATAGGATAAATTCAAACAACACGAAGATCATTTCAAGGTAAATCTTTATGTTTATTCTAAGGAAGGGCATTTACCTTGGGTGAAACCATTTTATGAAATTAACAAGCAGTGAGTGGAATTAGCTGGTTCCAGAATTCCTGGCTCCCTACCTCGTTCTTCAGAGGAGACCACGGGGGTCACCCATGGCTAAATTATTCTTGATTAAGGATATTTTGGTAACAGACTATATTTTCCTGGCATAACAATACATGAAAGTTGTACACAGTAAATTGAAATTATATCATCAACATGAAAGCATAAGGGAAGGAATTTCTCACTTGCTCTTCTAGGAGAGCCCACAAGGACATTCTGATGGAAACAGAGTACTTGAATTAGGCAGAGGGCAGCAGATGCCTGAGCAGAACAGGAAGGGTAGCTAGTTAGGACAGAGCTGAGAAGGCAGACTGCTCTGAGAACAGGGGAGCAAATCTCAATCTCAAGACCCTTGAGAGGTTTGGAGGCAAAGAAAGAGTTTTATGTAGCATGCCCCAGAAATGTATGCTCTGAAAATGGAGGAAAATGGCAAGTATTAGAGATATATTTCTGACAATGATAATGGGAGATTTCAATAATGTTTTTGATAATCTGAGTAGTTTCTCTTATTATTCATAGCATCTCACCTAATCCTGACCTGATGCTGACAGTGGAAGAGCAAGACACATGCACACACACACACACACAAACAGACATACACACTCACAGAGTCAGCGAAGAAAGAGCCAGACAGAGAGAACATGACAACAACATTTCTGACAATGACAGTGGAAGATTAACATTCTGAATGAGATGAGCCATGGTTTTAGCACTGTAAATTGCAATTTTTCCTTTTAAAAATTAAAATATAGAGGGTGTTTTCTTTCTTAACCATATCAAATAATACCTTTGTAATAACTGAAAAATTAACAACCATTGCACCCAATGTAAAAAAAAGGAATTACTAGAATGTTTTAATGATGTGGCAATTTACCTAATTTTAATATATGAATATATCAGATACATGTCAAAAGCTTTACTGAACATTTGAAGACAGAGGTTGCATAAATTTCAATGAAGGAGGAAATTATATGCATAACAGATGTTAAAATGAAAATCTGCTCAGGTTAAATCACTCAGACTTGTGGATAATCATCCTAAATTACTAGAAGAACCAGGCACCAAATATGCCTATAGTACAATGTCAGGAGTTTAATAGTTAAGAAGGAATTTTACACATTGTGATTCTTCATGGGTTAAAAACTTCTGTCTTTTCTTCTGAGGTACCAGTGGCATTGCATAAAGATGTCCAACTCCACCATGATGATGGACTTTCTCCTCATGGAGTTTTCTGATCAGCGGGATCTACAGGTTTTCTATGCCATATTCTTCTTGCTGATTTATATGGTTTGTATAATGGGAAACCTTGTTATTGTAGTTGTCACCACTCTTGACCAGAGTCTTCACACGCCCATGTACTTCTTTCTCAGAAACTTGTCCATCCTGGACTCATGCTACATTTCTGTCACGGTCCCTAACTCCTGCATTAACTCACTAATGGGCAGCAACTTTATTTCAAAGGCAGGATGTGCAGCTCAGGTCTTCCTAGTGGTTTTCTTTGCCTATGTGGAGCTTCTGTTTCTCACCATCATGGCTTATGACCGCTTTGTGGCTATCTGCAAGCCCCTCCATTATCCTTCAATAATGAACCATCACCTGAATGTCTACTCCACGCTGGCCAGTCTACTCAGTGGCCTCATCTATGCAGCCCTGCACACCAGCAATGCTTTCTGGCTGTCCTTCTGCCACTCGCATGCTGTCCAGCAGGTCTTCTGTGACATCCCCTCTCTCCTGAAGCTGTCTTGTTCTGACATCTTTAACAACTGGATCACCATTCTTGTCTCCATTCTGGTAATCGTTGGTGGCTGTTTCATTTTCATCATCAAGTCTTACATTCACATCTTTTCTACTGTGTTCAGGTTACCAGTGGGAGCAGACAGGAAAAAGGCCTTTTCCACCTGTGTGCCGCACATCCTCGTGGTGTCGGTCTTCGTCATCTCTGGCTCTTATGTCTACCTGAGCCCCTTTACAATGTCTGCCAGCACCTGGGACACGCTCTTGTCTATGTTCTATTCTGTAATTCCCCCTCTCTTCAACCCTATTATCTACAGTCTCAAAAATGCAAAGATACAATGTGCCATCAGGACACTCATGAGAAGAATGCTTTTCTCAGGAAATGTACCGAGAATTATGTAGATTTTGCCTATCCAGTTTTGTCATAGGCATGTTTTTGGCAATCAGTGCAGATAAGCAATTAAAGTTATTCCATATCATTTGTGTAAATTTAATGCATGGGAGTTTGAAAAGATGTCATACTTCAATATTTGTTCTTTCTAAAGTGTTTGGATATGTTTAATGCACAATAGGTAGAACATCTGGTTGACAAAGGAAAAGTTCAAATTTTATAATTAACATCTGAAATAATCCCTAAAAGTCTCTCGTATTTTGAGGTGTGGCTTCCAGCAAATGAGAAGATTATGGTGGGAGTACACTAACCAGTAGGTTAAAAATATACAGAAACATATATTTTACTCTGACACCTTCAGCAAACATTCTTGTCCCCAGTCCGGTGGTTGGTGGTGGCTGTTTATTGTCATCATCAAGTCTTATATTTACATCTTTTCTACTGTACACAGGTTACCAGCGGAAGCAGACAGGAAAAAGCCCTTTCCCACCTGTGTCCCACAGGTTTCAAATGTGAAAAATGTTCCTAGCATATTGACAGAATATATGGAGGGCACCATCCCTAAATTGAGCAGAGACTCAGTGAGAGAAAACTAAGAAACAAGGTATATAATACAGTAAAATATCTAAAATCCATGTAATGAAGCATGGCAAGGAAATATCAAAATGTTGTGGAAAAATGCAGGCTTTTACTTTTATTTATTTATTCATTCTTATGGATAAAAATTGTATATAGTTATTATGTACAACATATTGTACTGCAATAGGCAAATATTTTGATGAAAATGTTGTCATAAAAAACTGATAGTGGACCCAATAACCTCAAGTAAAGAAACAGAGAGCAATATGTCATAGGGTACCAAGGAGAGCACCAAGGCTGCCGTTTTTGCCAAAGTGTCCACAAAGCATCCTGTCTGTGTGTTCTTTCAAGCGCCCCATAGACCTGGGAAAGGTGGAACCAAGGAATGAGGGGTCCCCACCTCTACCCTATCCTCAGAGATGTGAGTTCCTGGGAAGCCTCACCATGCTCCCAAATTAGGTCTCACGCCCTTAGTTCCATTGTCCTTGAACCTATTAATGCACTATGAAACAATCCCATTGCCATACACTATCTCTCCAGCTACCTCTGAAAAAGCACTATGTCTGAATGCATGATGCTTTGGGAAGCATCTAGACACAAACCATGACAACAAAAAGTTTAATGACTGATACAACAGAACCTGAAGAACATGGAACAGCACCTAAAATATTGAAATTCCTCAAAGTTAATTGTTTGAAGCAAGATTATCAATATCATAGGCATTAATTTTAAAAGAGATGGTATTAATAGTAGTACTATAAAATGTGGAAATAATTATGCTAAAATTGTCTTTATATAGAGCAAACAAATGATGAAAAATAATTGCAAAAAATGTGGAAATAGGAAGTATGAGTTTAAAATAAAAAACATTGCCCTTATTTGGACAAAAGTTGATGTGTTAAATATATTATTAAGGCAATATTGTTCAAAAAGAATAGAAAAATGAAAAAAATAGCTAATTTAAAAGAAATTGCCATTAAAAACTGAGAACAAAAAGTTATAGTAGTAATTATTTGTAAGTAATTTTGCATGTGTTAGGAAAACAGATTTAAACTGTAGATGTGAAACAAATGTATGTTTAATTAAATCATCATTAAGTATGACAAAATATGCTACATAAAGTATAAACTATATAATGATCTCTAAATTTAAAAAAATAAGACCTTGTTGCTGAGCAATTATAGAAATGATAGAACATCAATTTATACCAAAACACACTAAATTTCTTGGAGAATACATTTTCCAAAAATGGAAACATAAGAGAAACATGGGCATTGCTGTGTTTTGAATTGGCAGAAATACAAGCGTGGCCACAATCACCAATTCTGATCAGCACTTTACTCAGAACATTAACTGGAAAAATCAGTGAAAGAGAAGCAAATAAAAGGAATAAATATAGGAAAGGAATGACTCAAATTATTATAGTATACAACTGATATGATATTTTACATAGATTAAACAAAGAATATCACCAGAAAGTCCTTATAATTTGTAACCAATTTCAGTGAGGTGGCAGGATACAAGGTCAACACACAACGATCAGTAGCAGTCCAGATTCCGTGAGCACTCCAGCTGCCATCAAGATTCTCCCAGGGGGAGATGCACAGATGAGGAGAAGCAGCCAGCCCCACCCTCACGTACATGGCAGTTGCCATTGGTACTGTCTGGTGGGTAGCCAGCACAAGCCAGGAGAACCAGTGAGCCACACTTTACAGAAACCATGAACTGTCTAGAGAAGCTCACCTTGTTTCTCATTGCCTCCTGAGGAACCTGGGTTAGGGGAAACCCAGGTGCCTGCCCATCTCCCTACACTGTGGATGGGTGCTGGGACCCACCAGCCTATTTATCTGGAGAAAACCAGGAAAATGTCAAAAGAAAGAAGCAAAAGGTGATCTCTAGCCTCTAGTCCAAACAGAACAAGTCCAGGTGACATGGACATGGCAGAAAATGGAAGTCAAACACTTGAGATTTCTGGAATGATGGCAACTGAGTTAAAGAAACTACTTCATGAAGCTGTAAAAGAAAACAGATTAGAAATAATATCTCAGGTAAGAGAGGAATCAACAAACATAATAAAAAGAATGCTGAGCACATCTAAGGAAGATATAGGGAAAAAAAGTGGAGCATAGGAGAATGAGGGAAACCTTTAATGAACAATATAGAGAAGAATCGGAATGCATGAAATGGACTCAAAGAGATATCCAGGAAATTAAAAACTCCATTGAAAGCTGGAAAAACAGCTTGAAAGAAACTGAAGATACTTTCAGACCTTGAAGACAGGATGGCAGCTAGCGATTTCAAATGGGAAAAAAAAATCTATTAAAAATAATAAGAAACCAGGAAATAACTATTCAACAACTGCAAGATGGTGCAAACAAAATTAATTTAAGAATTATAGGTGTAAATGAAAAAGTAGGAGTCAACACAAATGACATAAAGAGATATTTACAGACCCACCCCAAAGACCTCTGACCTTGGCAGCAGCCCAGCGAGGCCTCAAACCTTCCCACTGCCACACTGGCCCCCATCACTTGGCGACCTCTGACCTTAGCAGCAGCCTGGTGAGACCTTGGACATTTCCACTGTCCCACCCACCCAACCCAGAGACCTCTGATCTTGCCTGCTGAGACCTTGGACTGTCATCACACTCACAACCCTACCTACCCCAGAGACCTCAATATTGGCAGCAGCCTGGCAAGACCTTGGACCTTTAACCTGATCCCCCTGTCCACACCTCCTGCCCACCCGAGACCTCAGACCTCTGCAGTAGCCTGAGGAGACCTTAGCTCTTCATCCGACCCACCCATCCTAGACA
>RJWM01027864.1:0-26299 GCA_004363535.1 Dasyprocta punctata | reverse complement strand
AAATCCACCAAAAGCCTCCTAAAATAATAACCAAACTCAGTGGTGTAGCAGGATACAAAGTCAACACCTGAAAATCAATAGCATTCCTGTACACCAATTAATAGAAACATCTCTTGCCATGACAGAAATGCAAGTTAAAACAGCACTGAGATTCTATCATACTCCAGAAAGAATGGGCATCATTGAGAAATCAGATCACAATAAATGCTGGTGGGGCTTCAGGGAAAAAGATTCCTTTTTCATTGTTGACTGGAATGTAAACTAGTATAACCATTATGAAAATCAGTACGAGGATTCTTCAAAAAGCTAAAACAAGAAATTCCATTTGACCCAGCTATTCCCCTCCTAGGTTTCTTCCCAAAAGAGTTAAAAACGTCGTATTGCAGTGATCCGTACTTACCCATGTTTAGAGCAGCACAGCTCACAATAGTTGAATCTTGGAGGTGGTCTATGTGTTCACCAGTGGATGAACGGATAAAGATGTGGTGTTTATACACAATGGAGCCGTACCGTGCAATAAAGAAGGATAAACTTGAGTCATTTTTAGGAAAATGGGATCATAACGTCCAGTGAACTACAGTGGCACCTCAGTTCATGAGCTCTTTCATCTGCTAACAATTTGGTTCACAAACAAAAGTGACTGGCAAAATTTTGATTTTGTTTGCAGACTACATTGGGTAACAAACATGACTTTGGTCACCTTTCCCACAGGAACGCAAACATGGCCATCTTTTCCAAAATCATAGAACAAATTAAATTCGTGAACCAAGGCACCACCATAAATCAGACACACGAGTTTCAATATCTCATAGTTTCATAAAATTTATTACTTTCTAAAACTAGTCCTATACATAGGAAATACAGACATATACGTTCAGCAAGTTAATTTACATGATTTTAATCTGTATTAGGGTTCCCTAGAGATGCAGAAGCTACTGAAAATACACACAGTTACTCGAGGGGAAGTGTTAGGTAGCTTTCAGGACCAGAGATGAGAGTCCAGTGGTCTGTGCACACCAGAGACCTGGCGATCAGGAGCTGCTGGGAGACTGGCGTGACAGTAAGAGGGGGAGGGCTGGAGCTCTCCCTCCTTTGTTCCCCTTTCTACTCCATCCGGACAAAAGCCTGTTAACAATGCCACCCCCCTCCAGGGCTGGTCTCCCCTCAGTTCACTGGCCTACATGCCCGCTATCCACAGACACACCCTGAAGTTGGATTTGCAGAGGTGCTACGAGTTTCTTAATCTGTTCAAGTTGATGTGTCATGATGGAGGATTACAGCAGCTTTTTAATCAGTGGATTGTTTAACTAATAATTTAAAGACACATTCAAATGCTTGGCATGTGGTGCATGCCTGTAATCCAAGCACTCAGGAGGCTGAGGCAGGAGGATCACTATGAGTTCAAGGCCAGCCTGCCCTACATAGTGAGACGCTGTCTCAAAAAAAAAAAAAAAAAAACCAACAACAACAAAAATTCAAAATTTAAGAACATGCATAATATTTCACATAGCCACCTGCAAAATTGTCAGTCTTGATGAAATATTGTATGGAGGTGAGATGTAAGGAGAAATAAGAAAAATAAGACTCACAGTTCAGGTCAAACCCAGGGGCACTCAACCACAGAGCTACATCCCCAGCAATTTATTATGAGACAAAAGTCTCACTAAGTTCCCCAGGCTGGGCTTGAACTTGCAATCCTGCTGCCGCGGTGCCCCAGGTAGCTGGATTATACGTGTGTGCCACAGCACCGGGCTTTGGGTCTTCTTGGCCAGCCAGCTCACTAGCCCAGGAATGGTCTGCATTTGGAAAGTCCAGGGGAGTGGAAATGTGGTCACTGACCACCTCTCTTATCAGAGGCTCCTTGATCTTCATTTTTGCTTTGGCCTCGTATTGTCAGGAATGTATCCATGCTATTTCACAACTTTTTTCTCAAGAAGTCTTAACGAGTCAACTTTCACCCCAGATGACCGTAACTTGCTTTCAACTTTGTTTCTGCAAGTTTCTCTAGAGACGAATTACTTTCTCTCTCACTTCTCCCCCTCAGCAATTACGCCTTGGAAATGTCTACAGACACCGTGCTCCCTCGTACAGCAAGCCTGGGAAAGCAGACTGCTCCATCTTCCAGGACCTCCCCTGTCCTTATTTAGACATGGACTGAGTCACTTCTGAAGGAGAGGTAATTGCGGCAATTATCTTTGTGGTATGGATTTCTAGCTTAATTCTGTTGTGGTCGGGGCCATACACTGTGATTTAAATTCTTTGTAGCCAAGCAGATGGCCAGTTCCTGAAAACATATTGTGTATATTTAAAAAGAATATGGGGCCGTGAGTGTAGCTCAGTGGTGGAGCACTTGTGTGCTGTGTGCAAAGTCCTGGGTTTGATCCCCAACAACTCTCACACACACATACACACAAACAGATACGGATTCAGATTCAGACACAGACACAGACACAGATACAGATACAGGCACAGATACAGGCACAGACACAGACCCTGATACAGACACAGAAATAGATAGATATATGGAACTTGGATGCATCTATAATTGTTTATTAGGTCAAGCACATTAATCATACCATATAAATATATATTATTTCTGATTTATTTCTGCTTATATCATTTTTTCACTTATCGAAAATTGCATATTGAAGTCTTTAAGTATGACTGTAAGTTTGCCTATTTTTCCTTAAAGTTGTGATAACATTTGCTTTATAAAATCTGAGGTTATCTACCAGGTATTGTGGTACATGCCTGTAATTCCAGCACTCATGAGGCTGAGGCAAGAAGATCACCATAATTTTGAGGGCAGCTGGGGCTACATAGTGAGTTCAGGACCAGCTTGGACTACGTAGCAAGACCCTGGCTCAAAAAAACCAGAAAAGAAAGTAGGGTTATATTGTTAACTACAGTATACACAAATTTAGAATGCTGTTGGATTGACATCTTAGTGTTTGGGTGGTTTAGATTGGATTTTTAAATCATTATTTTAGAATTTTTGTACTTTATAATCTCTCTTTAAAAGTTTTGCTTTTAAGCAACCTGACAATATTTGTCTTTTAATTAAGTATTTATTCCATTTTCATTTAATGCAATTACTGGTATATTTAAGCTTGAACCTAACATCTTACCATTTTCTTTTTCTTTTTTCTTTTTTTACCTATTCTATGTTCCTTTCTCTCTCCTTTCTTACTTTCTTTTGAATTGATTTTTAAAAGCATTCTGTTTTCCTGATAGTTATGCATTCTATTAACTTAGTAGATAAACATCTTGTTAATATTTTTTCAGGAGCTATAATAGTGATCTTAATACACATCTTTGTCAAAGTCTAACATTCATGAGCATTTTTATTATTTCTAAGACAATACTGCAACCTTAAAATATTTTAACTCCATCCTCTTTCGGAAAATCACCTGCTATTGTGGTTAAGTATTTTGATTTTACACATTTCTTTTTTTTTTTTTTTTTTTTTTTTTGCAGCACCAGGAATTGAACTCACAACCTCACACTTGCCAGGGCAGGCGCTTAAGCCACTGAGCCAAGCTCCCAGCCCAGATTTTACACATTTCTGAAATTCAAAAAGCATTATGATTTTACCCAATCACTCTTACTTTAAATTTCCCACCCACTTGCCCTCCTGTCATTTTCCATTCCTCCTCTCTGAGCTTCCACTGAGAGTCTTTGCTTCCTGCTCCGTGAACTTTCCATTCCTCCAAACCCTCCAATGTATCCAACACCTTCTTGTAGTCATTTGTAAGCTTCTTTGTGTATTTTCACATATTGGTGATGTCTTTTCCTTTTTTGGTGTCCTTCCTGCATTTTCAGACTTCTATGTGAGTAATTTTTCTCTTGCAAGCAGGATACTCTTTAATAGTCCCTTTATTTTATGTCCGGGGAGGACAGATTGTCTCAAGCTTTGTTTCTAAAAATGATATTACTTCATCCTCATTTTCGAAGAAATTTTCAATTTTCAAAATCTTTAATTTTCAGCCTCCAATTTTCAGTGGAACTACATTTTGGGTTCTTCCAGGGGGGAAAAACACACATAGACATCATTATTTTGTGGTGAACATAAACTACATTTTCTAAATTCGGAGTGGCAGCATATAATTCTGGTGCTTCATCCAGAGAAAAGTACACATCTTCACCCTTTGCTGGGACACACAGACCAGAACAAATAAAATGAACATCAAAATTTGAAAGTTTGAAAAAAGCAAGTCACAAAATGCAGTCAGGAAAAGTGGGTTTAATTTCACAAAAGATAGTTCCCCAAGTCTAAACCCTGAGTGTTCACTGTAATTTTCTAAGCTTTAAGGATTTTTTTTTCTCCTTCTTACGCTCTTAACCACATTCACTCATTTATTTACTGTCTTTCAGCAAGTTGTTTTTATTAACTTTTGCTTAGTGCTAGAGAGTGTAAATTGTGATAAATCGGTCGTGAACTCAGCCCACAAGAAGCTTCCAATAGAGAAGATAACAGATGTCCAAATACCGATAAGAAAGAGACCGAGACATTTGTAAGAAACCTCAGACAAAAACTCTTCTCCACTGAGCGAGCGACAGATTGCTTGTGGTGAATAAGGACGTTAACGAGCAAAGCAACAATAAAATAAAACAGTCCTCAGGAGGCAGGGCAGTGTATGAGTTGTTCCTTGAAAAGAAAAAATTGTTCAAGCCGAGACGGTGATAAGTGACAAGTTTTTCTGACAGGCACTGTCCCAGAACAAGTGCTCTGTCCTAAGAGCAACGGAGCGGCGAGGAATAAATGTCAGACTGCAGATGGCCCTGGGCAGCGGGCTCAGCTCCGCTGCAGACGAGCGCTCAGCTAAAGCTCCTCTGAGCTTTTCCTCCGGCAAGGTGAGGGAGAAGGACATGCATATCTGGCACCTCCTGGGGACCTGCCTTGCTCAGGCCTGATGGGCGGGGCCTCGTTGATCCTCCGGGCATGCTATGAGTTGGCCATCGGATCCCCACAAAGCAAAGATGGCCATACCCCTTATCCTTCATAATTTGTGCAGACAGTCGTGGCCGTTGCCTTCTCCGTTGGTCGGGCTATGGGTGTGGCTTGGGAGTGTCAGACTGACCATGCATAGTGCCAATCCGTGTGGAACGAATGAGCAGTGTATACGGTGCATGTTTAAATTTTACAAATTTATTGTAGTAAAAGACACATTGCCACGAATCTCCCTCAAAATCCCCCCTTGCTTCAAACACCCATCCTATCGTTCTTACTGCTTTATAGAGCAGCTCTGGAGTCCTTTCATGAGAGGTTTTACGAGACATGATCAAAATATACGGTGAATGCTGCTGCAGAGTGCCCTCCAACAGAAAGGCAGGTTCCTAGAAACACGACGACGTCCACCTTATCCACCTGGACTGGCACCGTAACTGCCGGCTCTCCCCCAAAGTCGAAATGACCATGCAAGGGAGACGTTTTGAATTCCACTCAGGACACTGAGGCAGTTCCCACAGCGCAACTGAAGATAGTCAGGAAAGCGGACTCCAGAGCTGCTGCAGAAAGTGGCAAGGTGGGATGGGCCTGCTGGACGCGAAGGGGAGGATTTTTAAAATTTTTTGTTATTCTTTTTATTTTTGAGAAAGGGTCTCAAGGCTGGCCTTGAGCTTACTTTGTAGGCCAGGCTGGTCTCAAACTTGCAACAATTCTCTTGCCTTAGCCTCCTGAGTGCTGGGAACCCTGGGGAGGGAGGTGGATTTTGAAGGGCGTTCATGACCCTGAGTCTTTTACTGCACACGTGCTTTTAAGAACTGCAGGCTTTCACCGTATTTTTCGATCACACCGTGCCTACCTCAGAGGCTCCGAGTAACGGGGATGGATCTTGGCATGTGGGAAGGGACCGAGAGACGGAAGGAGGGAGGGAGTACGGGCGGGAGACCTAAAAAGAATTAAAACGTGTTCTGAGCGTGTCACAGCCCCCCAGTTGGAATTCAATCACTGTGCACTGCAAACATGGGCTAATTAAAAACAAAAACCGGAAGATTCCCCAGCCTGTAAGCGCCTGGGTCGCCGCCGGAGCCGACACAGGACCCAGGCAGCTGCCAGCTGGTAAGCAATCGGTTTCGGGCAGTCCCGGGCAGGAGCGCCCTGCCCACTCGCACGGGATTGGCCGTCTGCTGAGAGGGCGGGACCTGTCAATCGAGGAGCGGGTACTGTCAGTGGACAGCACCGGTCCCGCCAGCGGAGGGGGCGGGACCCACCGTGCGATGGGCGGGGCCTGCCTGGTGTGGGCGGGGCCTGCGCAGCCTGCATCCAGAGGGCCGCGCCCACTCGGAGCCTCGCGACTGGCACCCGCTGCCCGCTGCCTGCTGTCCGCTGCCCGCTGCCCGCTGCCCGGCATGCTGCTGCGGGGCGGCTCGGCGCTGCGGCGCTTCTCCACCGGCCGGGTGAGTGTGCGGACACGTCCAGCCCGGGGTGGGCGGGGGCGCTGCAGGGACCCTGCCACTGGGCAGCTGGCAGCGGGGAGGATCCGGGTGGGAGCTGCCCGAGCCCATTGTCTTCCGCGGATCAATCGATCGGGCCGGGGCCACACGGCGGGGCCGTCGGTCTCCTGTCCCCGCTGGTCTGCACCGGGGGCTCCGCAGCGCGCATCATCGCGTATCAGAGAAACCCGCGCCAGCCCCGAGCGCGGCTCGGCCCGGCCCGCGGGTTGCATCAGCTGCTCCACGTCGCACGGCGCGGCGGCGCGGGCCTGGCGGGGAGCCGCGCTGGCGGGGCGCGGGGCGCGGGGCGCGGGGCGGTTTGCTGCTGGAGAAGACTAGACCCGCGCCTGGGCGCTCGGCTCCGTCGTGGGACGGACAAGCCGGCTGTGCTGCCGCGAGCTCGCTGATGCGCTGGTCTCCGCCGAGTGCAGATAGTGAACTTGCAGACGGGAGAAAGTTGGAGGCGGAGGCTCGAGCGGCCCGGCGACCGTCCCAGGCTTGCTAAATACCGAAGCTCGGGTCCCCCTGGTAGCCCCGAGGAATGGGAATTCGTTCCACTCCTTCGTCAGTTCCTGTGCATTCCGGTGCTCAGCACAGTTTGGAAGCTGAGGAGGGTGAGACCGGCTCAGCTCCCCTGAGCAGCCGCTGGCCCTCTGCCCAGCTTCTCCCGGCGCCTGGGACCCGGCAGGCGGCACAGAGACCAGAGCTTGCGCCCCACTGTGTAACTGGGCTCCCCTGCGACCGGCAGCCAGCCCCGGGCTGTCTTTTTTGCAGACCAGAGGGAGGGTTCTACAGAGGGGTTCGCGTATTTGCATCTGTGAAAGGAGAGCATCTCAGTGGGGCCAAGGACGTCAGCCACAACCTGTGGGTGTGGGGGGAACCCGGCTCCCCAGAGCCTCACTGTGCGCAGGAGTAGAGGCGGAAAGGAGGTGACAGACAGGCCGGGAAGAAGGCAGGGTTCTCCGTGGCCGAAAAGAAGATGTCAGACGATAAGGGAAGAATTGGAGATGTTTTACTCTGCGGGGAAAGGGGCCCCGTACTGGGGTCTGTGTTGGTAAGAATTACTTAAAACCCAGCACTTACGTGGCTGGGGGGCAGATAAAATGACACAGCCACCGTGGAAACTGGCAGACTCCACCCAGGTAGTTATACACTTACATATTCGCAGGGTTCACGCTCCTCGGCATTTAGCCGAGAGAAGTGAACTTTATGTCTCCACAATCCTCAAAAAACTGGGAAGGATTTAACTGCCTTCAGCTGGTGGTGGGACACAAAAGTCATGGTTTATCTAGGCGTGCAGTGGGGCGGGGAGAAATGAACCACAGATGCACAGGTGTGGGTGAAACTCAGGTATGTGTGTTAAGGTTGGGAGCCAGCCCCACAAAGCTGCACGTCTTATGGTTTCACTTATCTGACATTTTAGAAAAGGTAAAACTGTAGGGATGGAAGAAAAGATCGGTAGTTGTCAGGAACTGAGATAGGAGGAAGGAGTGACTGTTAGTATAAGGAGGTTTTTAGGGTGCTAGAACTCTTCTGTATCTTCATTGTGGTAGTGTATGATCTCCTGAGGCTCACAGAACTGCATACACTGACAAGGGTGTATTTTCCAGCATCTGTGTTTTATGTTTCTCTTAGTTGGTTTACCATAGCTGAAACAAAGTATCTGAGGCTGGATGCTTTATAAAGAAAAGAGGTTTCTTTAGCTCACAGCCTGGAGGCATCTGTTCTGCTCACAGCAGGTGGTGGGAGCATCTTCAGAGTGCTGAGCACTCCGAAGACGACTCAGGGAGGGGCCTGTTCTCCAAGGAGCTAATCAGCCCGGGAATTTGCATTAATCCCTCCCAGGGGTGCTACCCCGGATCCTTACTAGCCCTCCCCTACCTCTTCAAGGTTCTCCTCGACACTGCCCCATGATACCAGGTCGCCAGCCGACCTTTGGAGAAGAAACTCAAATCATACCCAAACCATCCCAGTCTTCCCTTTAAAAAGTAAAAACACAACCCAGGCAAATTATCCCAGCTACACAGAAGGCTGAGGCAGAAGGATTGCAAGTTGGAAGCCAGTCTAGGCAACTTAGCAAAACCCTGTTTCAAAATTTAAAAATAAGGGTTTTGGGTGTTGCTCAGTGGTAGAGAGCCCCAGGGCTCTGTGCCCATTACCACCCCCCTCAAAAAAACTGTTCTTAAATTTTATACTAAGAGGAATGAAAGATAAATAAAAAAACTAGAAAAATCCACAAAGAAATTGATCTGTAACACTTCCTAAAACAAATTTTCATCCACTGTCTTAAAGAACAGACTTAGAAAAATATTTAATGATTTTGGGTGTGGCTGGGTCTTCTTACCTAGAACAACCATCTTTTAAAACCCTTTTTCCAGCCGGGGTGCAGCTCAGTGGTAGAATACTTGCCCAGCACAGGTAGTCTGTTCTTCGGACCTCCGAATTCAACTTCAAACAGTGTTTCATAGCTGTGTTCTGAATTCTGCGTAAATCCTAAGAATTTAATGTTAATGGAACTGACGTTGTGTTTAGCACCATGCTTTACCTATATAGTCCTTTAATCCTTGCATTTATGATGTTCTTGCCCATTTTATAGATAAGGCCACAGACTTAGCAAAGTTGCAACTGTTTCAGTCTCACTGTCAAAAAAGGTGAAATGATAAAGAAAAGAAATGGTTTCTGCTTGCAAGGTGTTCAAATTAGTGTTTTTAAGTGGAGAACAATGAATAATACATAACACCATGAATAAGACAAGACACAGAAAAGGACATGTTAATGGAAAATAAAATAGGAATATAGTCTCAACCAAAGTTGCAATCATGGAAATGTAGTCATGACAAGACAGCATTTTACACTCAACAGTGACAGCTTTGAGTGTCTACAGGGGAGAGAAAATAGTTTCCCAGGCACATGCGTGTGATGTTATCCACTAAGATTTAAGTTTACAAATGACTGTGGTGCCTGACTGGGAACAACCCTCCCATGTTGGCACAGTGCAGTGATGACACATTAAATGCTAGAACGTCCCTCGGTGGAGAAATGTCCAAATAGAAGCTTGCGTGGCAATTTTTTTTCTTTTGTACTGGGAATCGAGCTCATGACCTCGTGATTGCCAGGCAGGTGCTTGTGCCGCTGAGCTAGACCCCCGGCTTATGTGGCAGTTTTAGAGAGTGAGTTCTATGCGCTCATGAGAAGCGCTACAGAGCATTATGCATCATTTTATTTCATGAGTTTTTTTTTTAAACAAAGTCATACTTTCTGTGTATTTTTCATTATGTAAATAGAAAGATGTGTGGGGTGCAACCCAAACTGTCCTTAAAATGAGTCCTTACATTTCTGCACGATAAGAACATTCTGGGTCCTCCCTCCAGTACCTGCCTCCGGTCCCATGCTGTCTCCCACTTCCCATGAGCCTGAACCGTCCCCTGCTGACCTGCATCGCCCAGGAACTCTCTGTGGCTCCTGGCCCCTTTCTGGGCTCACTTCTTAATAGATCCCTGTACTGACACCGTCCCTGAAATATCTTTTATCCTTCATATGATTAAAAAGAATTAGTGGGGCCGGGTGGAGCTCGGTGGTAGAGCGCCTGCCCGGCACACGTGAGGCCCCGGCTTCCGTCCGCAGTGCTGGAAGGGAAAGCCGGCCACACAGCCAGGACAGCCGCGTCCCTGCTCTGTGGAATGATGCAATAGTACGGCCTCGCTGCACGGCTGTCCCCACGGCGGCGCCCTGAACCTCGGCTGAATCTGGCACGGATTTTCCTGGATGTGAGGTGTAACGGGCTGCTTCTGACTGTGAAGATGCCAGTGTGTCACGCTGGGTGGTGTGGACTTTCTTCGCCCGGGGCAGATCCCTGGGGCCAGGCGAATCAGCCCTGCGTGCGTCTTTCCTCATCATCGGCTCAGCTTGCGGACACCAGCAGGGTGCCTGCCCCGAGGGATTCAGGCCGCAGGGGCTGCTCCCACAGAGCCCCGCCGCGTCACTGTCCCGTGCAGAGTGGCTCCGTGTCGCCCACTGGCTTCGCAATAAGATCCCAGTTACTTGACACAGACAGGCTCCTGCACGACCCCTCTCTCTGGAGTCCTGCTCCTGCCTGGACACACGGGGGCCGCTTGTCCAGTTCTGCTGCTCCCCAAGGCTTTCCCGGGATGCCCTCCCCTTTCCTGGCTGGCTCCCAGGCTCGCCCTCTGGACGCAGCTGAGGAATTCCATCCCGGGCAAGCCCTTGCCTGCCCCGCCTCCCCGTGCCCTGCCGGCCCAGCGCGGGGCCACTAACATCTCATTCCCGAAGACGCACTGAACCCTTGCTGACAGGAACCACTTACTTCGGACTTGGGTGTGGTATTCCCAAGGGAAGTGCCCACCGGGGAGATGGGGCAGGACAAATGGGGGATGAGGACGGGACCAGTGAAGACCAGGGCCACTGCGCGGCACCACCTCGTGCCGCTGTGTGGGAAGCCACAAACTTGGTTTCAAGAGAGCTCCAAACTTCAGCCAGCTTAGGGGTGGGGGAGCAACACTGAGGGCCGAACCCAGAGTCTTCCCACTGAGCTACGGCCCCACCCATCTTTTAATTTTTTTTTTTTTAATTTTGAGACAGGGCCTCCCTAAGTTGCCCAGGCAGGACTCAAACTTACGCCCCTCCCGCCTCAGCCTCCCAGAGCACTAGAGTTGCAGGTGTGCACCAGTGCCGTGGCCCAGCACAGAGTCCAAGCGGTCCTCTTAAGGCAGCATCTGCATCACGACAGAGCTTCAGAGCAGGGCAGACTCCAGCGCCAGGCACTGGAATGTTGCACGGGAGTCGAGGGACAGTTTCAGTGCTCGGAGCAGAGGCCACAGGAACTCCCTGCCTGAAAGAGTCCACCGAGGGCAGCCAGCCCAGGAGAGCTGTGTTTGCTAGAAAGCAAAGCAACAGCCCTGCTGCCCGCAAAGGGCTCAGCCGTCTCCAGGGACGCGCCGGTGTCAGCAGACTTGGAAATGCAGGCGTCACTGCTCCCGCCTTCCTCTTTCTCAGCAATGCAGCGACAGATACAAGAATGTCCCTCAGAAAGGGGCGTGCGTCCCCTGGCAGGGCCACCAGCCTCCCTCGGCGGCTGTCCCCACAGCTCCACAGCTGGCTGGGCAAGCTGCCGGCACATTTCCAGCTTTTGAAAATGGGAAAGGGCAAGCTGAGCCTGGTGACATGTACAGGAGTCCCAGTTATTCTGGAGGCTGAGGCAGGATGGTCATTGGAACCCAGGGGCTCGGGGCCAGTGTGGGCAACATAGGGAGACCCTATCTCGTATTAAAATAGTGGGGGGAGGACTTTTGACCCAGGAAAGCCACAGACGCACAGCCACTGGTTAAGATACACAACCCGGGCTAGAATCCCACCCCAGCCTTGCCTAGCTCTGCCCTCGGGCAGGTGACTAAACACCTCTCTCTCTCTCTGTCCTGCTTTCTCCTTCGTATAAAGGATCACTATGAGAGTTAAAGATGTATAATGAACATTTGACACATATTTTCTGAATTATTAAAACGACTTGGAAAATCAGTACTGTAATTGCAATCCCAGCATTCTGGGAGGCTGGGGCAGGAGGATCACAAGTTTGAGCTCAGCCAGGGCAACTCAGCACAAGACCCTGTCTCAAAATAAAAAAGGGCTCATTGTGAAGGCCTCGGGTGTAATGGTTCAAACCCCAGTACCAGAAAGAAAAGAAGGAAGGAAGGAAAGAAGGAAAGGGGACCATCAAATATCAGGTTTTCCATGTATGCGGATCTA
The DNA here is from genome assembly GCA_004363535.1 of Dasyprocta punctata. NCBI lineage: Eukaryota > Metazoa > Chordata > Mammalia > Rodentia > Dasyproctidae > Dasyprocta > Dasyprocta punctata. The sequence goes on along the minus strand of RJWM01027864.1, from coordinate 14,104 downwards.
AGAGAGATGACAGGGAAGGAGAAGAGAAAGCGTGAGGGAAGGGAGCGGGTGGGGGCCAGGAGAATAACCAAGGTGCACGTGACCAGCGTGGGTCGCACGCGTGCACAAATGCGCCACAGCGCAGCCCGCTGTTCTGCGAGATGGGCGCACGGCCACGTGAGGGAACGTGTCCTAGACGTGTGTGCTGTGCTGAAAGCAGCCACACGGCACTCGGCTGGCGGGAGCCTGTGCCCGCGCGGTCACTCCCGGTCACCCTGGGTCACTCTTGTTCGTGTGGCTTCCACCGCAGCGCGAGTGGCGTTACCCGAGCCTTTCCTGCGGCACCACACGGCTGGCCCGCCCTCGCTGGGCCCCGTGAGACCAGCTCGGTTCTTACTCCGGTCTGACGTGTGCCCAGCTGATGGTAGCGCTCGCTCCGTACCCAGTGTCTCGGTCCGTATTTAGGTGCCATCGCTGAATTTTTTCCCCCAGGTTTACTTCAAAAACAAGCTGAAGCTGGCGCTGATCGGCCAGAGCGTCTTTGGACAGGAAGTCTACAGCCAGCTCCGCAAAGAGGGCCATCGGGTCGTGGGGGTGTTCACGGTTCCGGACAGGGACGGAAGAGCTGACCCCCTGGGTGAGTGCGCGTGGGCGGCTGGGTCAAGCGCTCTCGCTTCTGGGTTGGTGGTGGGCCTGTCGCGGCCGCTGTGCGTTTCCTCCCGAGGTACACGCCCTTCACCTGCGGTTTCGGGGTTATCCAGACGCGGCTTCGTCTCTCACGGCCGTCAGCAGTCAGGGCTGCCTCTCAGCAGGCGGCCGGGGAAGCGGGGAGCAGAGGGGAGGCCCACTCCCCGTGCGTAGCGCACGTACTGCTGCCCCTCAAATCCCTTCCATTTGCAGGAGAGTCTGAGAAATGGAGATTTGGTTGGGGGTGGCGAATCTAGGGGAATCCTTTGCTAAAGGTGAAGGAGATGACCAGTGGTCTCTGCCAGGAACACAGACTTCAGAATTGCAACTGTGACTTTTAGACCTCGCCTCAGAACGAATCCTGGGAAATGAACCCTTTCCTGGTGCCTGGGCCCAGGGTCTGGGTCCCTCTCCACTGGTCATGGCCATTTGGACTCGTGACATAGTCCAGGAAAGGAAAAGAAGCGAGCTGACTTCTAGAGTAGGCTGGGGCCGGGGATGGGGAGTGGCTAGGAGCGGGTGTTCCGCCCCGCTGGCTGTGAGGGGGATGGGGAGCTCCCCAAACCTTCAGTCCCTGGAGCCTGGCTCACAGGGCTGCCCGGAGGAGTGCGTGAGATGGCACTCACGGCGTCCAGCACCGCACGGGGCTCACGACGGACAATCGGGAGCGACAGAAGCTGACTGTGCTCGTCAGGATCGTGGGCCAGGGACGCCAGCAATAGCCCGAGACAGCTAACAGCCAGAACAGGAGAGCGACCCACCGACCCCTGCGGCCCGTGCTGCAGAAGCACATTTCACATCGCGAAGCCACCCGCCCGTCCCCCACCCTCGTTCTCCTTCCCCAGGACCTCCCTCGGGCTTCTCCAGCGACCACATTTTAACCACCGTTTATACATTTTCCTGTTGTGTGACGTGCATTGTGCTTCTCGGACGTCTGTGAACACCCACGTTTTGTGACTACCCCCACGTCAGCATCTCCGGTTCTCCCAAGTGGATTGGTCGGGGCCCGACCTCAGTGGCCGGAGTCCTTCGGGACTGAGTTTTCTAAGTGGCAGAGGAATCATCTTGTCCTGGGTCGATGAATGTTTGTGACAGGAGCAAGCCAAGGGGACCCAAACATGCGGGTGAAAAGCTTCAGTTAAGGTTCCCGGAAGGGAGGTGGGCGGAACCTTCTGGGTCACTCCCGGGGAGGCACCCAGGGGAGTGCCTGGAAGGTCTCCATGGTCCGCGCAGGACCACACACAACTGCAGCGTGACACTGGGCCAGGGCTTTGTCTACCTCTTCATGGGCTGGCCATGCCACTGGCCTGGGCACCGACATTTGCATGGCCAGAGCATCGCTGCTGTGCTTTCCCGGCCACATGGCTGCTGTTTCCTTGGTCTGCCGCCAGGCCTGCAAGGGGTCTCCCTTCAGGTGCTGCCCCTCGTACGGCAATCCTGTGGCCAGGGCGCTGCTCCTCCCAGCCGCCTGGGGCCGGGGCTGCTGCTGTTCCGGCCTGGCCTCTCTGCGAAGATGAACCTGCTGCCTGTGCCCGGGTTACCGTTCCTTCTTCTCACGCAGTTTGGCTTCCATGGCGCCATCCCTGAGCTGGCATCTGTGCTGTCCTTCAGGTGGCGCTGGGTCTGCCCTTCCTGCTGGAGAACCCGCTGGCTCCCAGCCTCACGCCTTTGACCGCGGCCACCACTTTCTCCTCGGGTGGACAGTGGACTGGCTCGTCCTCCCGGAAGCTCTTCCTGCGCTGTGCCTTCCGCCTGGCGCTGCTGGCTGCCCACCTCACCCTGCTCTTGCGGTTTGCCCTCTGCAGGTGGCACAGGACGGGAGAGAGCACCCTGTCCCTGCTGACGGACCCACTGTAAGGCAGGGCCCAGCCCAGCCCCGCACACCCAATCAGGTCGCTGCTGCCTGCTCCACCGGCACCTGCTTCAGCCGCGCCCTCCACTACCAGGTCTTTGTCTGGTGCTTGCAGGCGCGCCCTGCCTCCCGGCTGGCTCCTGCTGGGACACACACCCATGCACGTCCTGCACACGGGCTGAGACGTCACCCTGCTGCAGCTCCAGCCGGCCCTCGCCTCCAGTTCACATTGGACTCACACTGGGCTCTGTGTCCTTCTGAATACACCTTGCCACGTGCAAAAAACCACCACAGTTACTGCAGTGGCCCAGAACTAATACATACACTATATGCTATAGTATTACTAGTACACATAAAATCATATTTATTATTAAAATACATATTTAAATAGTAAATAGATAAATATGGTATATTTAATATAGTATCAAATATTTATGTTTATATAATGACATCAATCAATATAATAGTATATCATTAAGTAATAGTATTAAAATATAATATTCATACATGCTACTTATTTCAATAAAAGTATAATAAAAATATGGTGAATGTTTAAAGTAAAAATAATTATTGTAGTAAAAGACACGTTGACATGAACACCCCTCAAAATGCTGCAGTTGGCTTTCAACACACCTGTTCCATCCTTCCTGCCCCTTTGTGCGGCAGCTCTGGGGTCTGCTTTCCTGAGTGTCTATAGTTGTGTTGCCTCGATGTCCTGAACTGATTCAAAGCACTCCCCTTTCGCGGTCATTTTGCCCGTGGGACGAGCCAGAAGTTGCACAGTGCCAGATGCAGTGAATAAGGTTGGTGAGGACACCACTGTATTTGTATTTGACAGAAATTGCCTTGAACGTTTTGAATCAGTTCTAGAACCTGAGGCAGCCCCGCAGAGACACCAAGGAGGAGGACTTCCAGGATTGCTGCAGAGGGCAGCAGGAGTGCTGGGATCCGTGTGTTGGAAGCGAGAGGGATTCCTGGCAGTGCATCTCCTAGTGGAGCAAATTAAAATTTTATTTGCTATTTTTGTCCTACCTCATATGTATGTAAATAAATCCACACACCCAGCAGCTACAGGACGTAGTAAAACAACATCTTATCAAGGAGAAGGCAGGCTGTGCTCTCTGTCCTGCGAAGGCCGCTCCTTCGGGTGGGGACAGGGTCCCTCGTCCAGCAGAGGGCAGCACTTCCCCGGGAAGAGGACACTGCAGACCAAACCTGTGCGGAGAGCTGAATGTCCATCCTCCGTCGCCAGCCTCGCTCACTGTTGACTTCATCTTCCAGTGAAGAAGGAGGGGACGAGCTCCTTGGGATCTACCGCTTAGCAGGAAGATTGAATCTGGCACGGGCAGCAGGAGACCTAAGGTTTTCCAACCCTGCCCAAGGCTGAGAATGTTTACCTTGGGGGTGAGGTGTTGCTATTTGGCTGCAGATCTGAAGCTGTGTTCTTTAAAGATCTGTACCAGTAATAATGGAATTTTTTTTCTTATGGTGCTGGGCTTGAAACCCATATAGTTGCTAGGTGAGCACTGTACTACTGAGCTACATCCCCAGCCCTAAGGATACCAGTGTTGGTCTTTAAAGAAAGAAAGAAAGAAAGAAAGAAAGAAAGAAAGAACAGTTAACATCTTGAAACATTATCTAGCCACAACAGTTTGAGTTCAAATATATTTTCAACATATAGATAAACTGGGAGAGAGGGCTCATGCCTGTAATCCTAGCAACTGAGAGACTGAGGCAGGAGGATTGCAAGTTTAAGATCAGCTTGGGCTACATAGCAAGTTCAAGACCAGCCTGGACAAGATGAGATTCTGTCTCCAATAAAAAATATACTTCAGTGTTGTCTTGGTTACTTTTCTTGCTGCTGAGACAAAATACTTGACAACTAAAGTTAAAGGGGGAAAGGTTTAATAAGCTCAGGGTTGGTAGAGGTTTCAGTCCGTAATTGTCTGGCTCCAAGGCGGGGCGGCAGGGCAGAGGGGCATCGCAGAGGTGACACAGTCATGACAGGTAGAAAGCGGCAAGCTACTAGCAGCAAGGGGCAATAGCAGCTCCTTTCTGTCTATTTATACTTTGTCTAAACTACCTGCAGTTAGGGTAAGAAGCACTCACACCCAGAACTCTGCCAGACCAATCAGTGGACTAATTTAGTAATCACACACCCTTAATCCCAGCACCATACATGCTATATCCAGCCAGCTCTGAAAAAGCCCAACCTACAATTGCATAGGTTTGGGGAGGGGGGGTCTAGATACAAACCATAACAAATGTATAGGTAAATATCACATTAGAAAAGTGGGTGGAGCATGACTTAATTATAGTGCATCAAGTTCTGGTCACAATCGAAGTTGCTTTTTGTCATGTTTTATTTGTAAATGTTTCAGGAGACTGAAGTACAAAGTACAAATCCATAGTGATACAGTGGTACCTTGGTACTTGTCACAGATTGGTCCCAGAGGGTGCCGTGAGCTCCAAGTCAATTGTTTTGGCAGGAGAGAGGCGCGAGTTCCGGGCAATCAACAAGTTCTGTCTTGCACTGAGCACCAAACAGATGAGCAACGGGACAAAATTTCCATGTCAAAATGCGTGGAGAACCAAACTCAACCAGTCTGAAAGCAGTCAAGCCCAAGATACGACTGTATAAAAACGAGGGCTCACCTTTTAAAGATGGAGACGGTCTTGTTTGTCATCCTCAGCTTTGGCCGCAGAGAAGGACGGGACGCCTGTGTTCAAGTTCCCGAGATGGAGGGTCAAGGGCAGGACCGTCCAGGAGGTGGCGGAGGCCTACCGAGCCGTGGGGGCCGAGCTGAACGTGCTTCCCTTCTGCACACAGTTCATCCCCATGGATATCATCAACAGCCCGAGGCACGGCTCCATCATCTACCACCCGTCCCTCCTGCCCAGGCACCGGGGCGCGTCCGCCATCAACTGGTGAGTGGCTTTCAGCCAGATGCCATGTGTCTGTCTCTGTCGCCGGTGGACTCTGGTGCTACCTGCACGCTTAGTAAACTAGGTCTTGGTGGATTGCTTCAATGGCGTCAGCCCCCCTTGAGAGCGACACAAACTGCCCGAGCCAGGGCAACACTTCCTGAGGATCCCCGGGCGAGTCCATTCCGGGGAGCGTACCTAGGAATTCAGCCAACAGAGGGTCTCTGGGCAGGTGCTTTTGGCTTCTGCTTAATTTCTTTATTGCAAAACTTCTTTTTTTTTTAACCTGTTCCTTAACCTGGGCCTCAGAACCTCCAAGATGGAATCTGAATACACGGTATTCTCAGACTTCCTTGACAGCAAAGCCTGTTTTACATAAAGGATCACAAGTGCATTTCAGCAATTGCTAAGCTACCTGAATCATCTTCTTCGCTGCCATCTTTTCTCTTTGGATTTCAGGCTTTTTTTTTTTTTTTATGCTGGTACCGGGGATTGAACTCAGGGCCTTGTGCATGCTAGGCAAGCACTCTACCACTGAGCTACACCTCCAGCCCTGGACTTCAGGCTTCTGAGGAAGGGCTTTGCCTAACATTTTATGGCTGTTTCAGGAGCAGTGTCTGCCATGTTCCAGTGCCTAATCCCATGAGCACACATGTTGTGATGTGTCGGGGATACGTGCTTTTTTTAACCTTCTCGTGTTATCTACATATGTTTCTAATGATCCTCACAGTGTCAAATTATTAAAAAAGTACAAAATCTACACTTGGTTGAAATGTGATGCAAAATAGTTTGTCACATTTAAAATTCAGCTACATGAATTTATTTATTTATTTTTCTCTTGTAAATAAAACTGTGGTGGATATCTATGCACTTAAGTTTATATTTCTTCTCATTTCTTATTATTTCCACATGCAGAATCATTGAGTCAAAGTATGTCAATATTTTCAAGACTCTTGATGATATAATTCCTTAAGACTTATGAGAAGAGTGATTTAGGTCTTTTTTGATCCATCGTTTGGGGAAGTAAAAATGATTTCGGTCATGGAAATTGCTGACATACTACTTCCTGCTCTCTATGTTAACCTGCTCCCTGTTATGTGTTGTAGGTGTCTGTTCACTTATCTAGCATATTCTTTGAATTATACGCTTCTTTAGGGCCAAGCTAAGCTTTTCTCATGGGATAAACTTTACAGAGTACAAAGGGCGAATAGTTGGATTGATCAGCCCACTTTTTGTAATCTACGTAGACAGTCACAAACCAATCCTAGTCCTAAGTGAAGTTTATACCTCAATTATAAAACCTAAATTAATCTCAGTTCTCCTCTGCATATTGCACTGAGTATCCTGTTTTATTTTATTTTTCATTCTTATTCTGCCTGATCCAAGGTCAATACAGTGTGGGAGCTGGACCCAGGTGGGAAGATTACTTGCCTCTGGAATAGGAAGCCAAGATGTGGAAATCAATAACTGGTGTTACTGATGGAGTCTAACGCCTTTTGAATTCACTACAAGTCCTTACTGTGTGAAAAACAAGGAAGACTGCAGACCCCAGGGTGCATGAAACATCAGCGCCGTGAGGCGTTGCTTTCTATGAGCTCTGATGTGTCCTGGCACTACTGTTCATTACTGTTCCCAGCCTGTTTTTCCATTGTAACCGCCTTCTCCTTTAATGTCACTAATTCTTCATTTGATGATCTGTTTAACCAACATCATGCGCTGAAACTCTTCTTTTCACAGGACTCTGATCATGGGAGATGAGAAAGCTGGGTTTTCTGTTTTCTGGGCTGATGACAGCTTGGACACAGGACCCATCCTGCTTCAGAGGTCGTGCGATGTCAGGCCCAACGACACAGTGGACACACTTTACAATCGCTTCCTCTTCCCTGAAGGAATCAAGGCCATGGTATGTTTATGCCATCGAGAAGAAGTTAGTAAATCTTTAAGGTTTTGGGGATATTTCTCATTTATTAAAATTTGCCATATCAATCTTCATTAAGAATGTAAAGCTAAAAATGGATTTCATATTTAGCAATGCGATGGCACATTGAGGGTAGAAACTGGAACTCTAAAATTTCTTAGTCTGTGATGCTGACTTGTTCCTCCTAGAGCAGTGATGAAGTGGGTAAAATAGCAATTGAACTGCTCCAATTCTTTGGCCAAATGCCTGAATCTCCAACCCTGTTAATAATGACTAATGGTAAAGTTCAAAGAATCTTAATTTTGCTGTGTAACTTAGACTTCTGTGTTAGCGTTATGGTTTCTATCTGAATGTCCACCAATACCCGCTGCACTCGGAGGCAGAGTTTCTGCAAGGTGATTTGATTACGGGAGCTGAGCGCTGATTTAGGGGGCGGGGTCTGCTCAGAAGAACTGGGTCCCTGGGTGCGGGACCTGGAGGGTGCGTCTCCCTCCCGATCCCCCCTTCTCTCTCTGCCTCCTGTCTGCCTTCAGGTGAGCAGCTTTCCTCCCCCAGGCCTTCCTGCTTCGGGTGTGGCCAACTATGGACCAAGAAGACGAGCCACAATAAACCTCTCTTTTTAGTGGCAGGGGCCAGGTACTTTGTCTCGGTGACAAAGAAGCGAGTTAAAAGAATGAGAGATTTGTTTTGGCTCATGGTTTCCGAGTTTCAGTCCCTGGTTGCTGGGCACCGTCGCTCTGGGACTGTGTGAGGCAGAACACCACGGCAAGGAGGGTTTGGCAGAGTGGAGCTGCGCGCCTCGCGGTGACCTGAAAGCAGAGAGAGGAGAGAGTGAGGGGGGCGAGGGCATGGATCCCAAGCGCCTGCCCCCAGTGACCCGTTTCCTCCAGTCCACCAACACCTCTTCTTTTCCCCCAGTGTTTGGTAGTAGAAGCTGCACGATTATATAAAGCAGTCACCGCTGATTTGGGAGGGAGGACGACAATGCTGTTTGTGATGCTTAATGGTGAAGGAGGGCTTTGGGGTCAGAAAGACCGACCTCTGAGTCCACATTTTACAACTTGTGGAATGATGCATTGCTATAGGATGACAGGCGGGTCACACAGCCTCTCCACCATCGGTTCCCTCATTTATAAAATGTGGATGATACTACCTGACTTGTAGAATTGTCGAGAAAAATAAATGACTTATTTGTGCCAAGTATCTGGCACAGGACAAGTGCTCAGATCCGATCATTGTAATTGAGATGGTGAGATGGCGTTTGCGTGGCCAGGACACTGCCCGCCCACGTTACCGATGGAGATGTATGGACTGGGCTTCACTTGGTGCTGGGGTCAGGGGGCTCCTGCTGTGTATTCTTGGGCAGGTTGTTCAACAACTATGAATCCTGAGAGAGAGAGAGACAGAGAGAGAGAGAGAGAGAGAGACAGAGAGAGAGAGAGAGAGCGAGATCTAAGGATGGGAGCTTACACAGCTCCCAGTGAAAGGACGGCCTCAACACAAGGCAGACAGACATACAGCACAGAAGAGAGGGCAGGACATGTCCCAGAGGCATCTGAGCCCCTACCTCTTTATAAAATTTATTTTTATTAGTCCACACTTGCAGTACACAATGTTGGCACGCCTTCTGTGGAGTTGGGGTACACAATGTTTGCACGCCTTCTGTGGAGTTGGGGTACACATGCAATGCATTTTAATTCCTTTTCATCCATTCCTTTTCTCTCCCCCTCCCTCCAATCTCTCCATCTCCTTCCCCTTTGAGAAGAATCTATCACTCTACTTCCTATAACCTATCTTTTATTTTGCTTTTTATTTATATTTTGGTTTTCTCATATAAGAGAAACCATGAGGTAGCTAAGGTTGTGTGTCTAACTTATTTTACTTAAAATTGTGGTGTCAGCTGGGCATGGTGGTGCATGCCTATAATTCCAGTTTTTGGGAGGCTGCGGCAGGAGGATTGTTGTGAGTTTGAGATCAGCCTGAGCTACAGTGTGACACAGGCCCTGCCCTTGGCTTAGGTGGAAGCCGTGCAACTCATAGCGGATGGGAACGCTCCTCGTACCCCCCAGCCACAAGAGGGGGCAACCTACGAAGGCATCCAGAGAAAGGCCAATGCTGAGGTACTCCTGTCCACTCTGGCTGTCTTCTCCAAGCCCATGACCCACTGCCTCGCGTAGTCCCCGATCTACCATTTCCTGGCCAGAAGCTCGGCGCCCAGCCAGCCTGCCCACACCTGCCCACTTCCGAGCCAGTGGACGGAAATGTCGCTGCAGCCGTGGAGACTCAGGGCCCGTGTTTGTGCCATCCTAGATTCGCTGGGATCAGACCGCCGAAGCTTTGCACAACTGGATCCGAGGTCACGACAAAGTCCCCGGAGCCTGGGCCGAGATAAACGGACAGGTGCGTCTGGGGGCCGCGTCCTTTGGAGTAGGCGTTGTTACTAAGATAGCCCCGATGGCAGGGGCGGTGCGAGGCCGCGTCCTCTGTGCCCAGCATGGATGGAACATTTGTTGGGAAGCTCACGCCAGGCACAGCCCTAGTACCGGTCCAGTGGGGAGACAACACCACGAAATCACCGCCAGACCGAGGCTCCCATGAGTGTGCGGGGAACAGAACCCGAGGAGCTGGCGGTGGTGCTGGAACTTGGAGAAGAGGGGACTGGTGGATAGAGGGGGAGCAGGGCAGCCTGAGGTGGGGTCCAGCACTTCCTGGGAAAGGACTTTCAGGAGGGCCCAAGGAGCCGGACACTTGCGAGTGAGGAGGACTCAAGGGGGCCGCGGCGGGAGAGGTCAGCATGGCCCGGCACAAGGCGCCTTCTGTCCTGAGTCCTCAGGGAGTCCCTGGCCTCCTTACCCAGCAGGGTGGGGTCTGATGTCCCCTGTGCCGGCCACCCCGGCCCAGCACGCTGTGTGGGAAGGGTCTCTCTGCACTGCTGTCCCCCGGATGGAAGCCAGGGCCCCGTGTTACCGTCCTTCACCATCAGACCCGAAGCGGGAGTCCTGGCCCATATGAGAGATGTGCGCGTGGGTCACCAAATGGCCACGGCAGGAAGTTCAGGGTAGCCACCAAGACTGTGACATCCGAAGCAGAAATTTTCATTAAAATTCTGGCTCTGGGCTGGGGATTTAGCTCAGTGGCATAAACACCTGCCTGGCACGTGCAAGGTCGTGAGTTCGGTCCCTGGAACCAAAAATAAAAATAAAAAAAAGAATAAAATTCTGGCCCTGCCACAGTTTTCTGGAACCTCGGGCAGGTGACCTAAACCCCAGGGGGCCTTGGTCTCCTCCCCGTAAGGCAGGATGGGTAACCCTGGCACCTGCCCTGTCTTGTGAAGACTAAGTGAATTAATACATGCTAACGTGCACGGACGTACCTAGTCCCTGCCAGAGTCAGGGTCCGAGTAAATAAACGTTTACCGCTGGAGTCCAGTGAACGCTCACTGGTGCTCACGGAATTCTAATAAGCCAGCCAGTGTCTCTTGCTCTTGGCTACAGATCTAGTCTGGTTTTCATGAACTGACCCAGGAGCACCGTGCCTGGTTGTTCCCTTTACCGGCTGACACCCCAACACCTGCACAACCCCCCTACCCTTGCATTCAGGCTACAGGGGCCGGGCTTCTCATCTCAGCACCTTTGAACACAGGCGTTCTTGACCCTCTCGGGTCACGCGTTTGCAGACGCCTCTGGTTTTGTGCCGCCTCTACCAAGCCTCACGCAGGTGCGCACTTTACTGCCGTCTATGGTCGCAGCGAGGTCGAGCCTCGGTGTCGTGATGGGCGAGGACCCCGGCCTCGGCGTTTTCCCGGGGCGATGCTGGTTCGCGTCCCTCTGGACTCGGCCCTTCCGTGTGATGGCCGCTCTGGTCTCTGTCAGGTGGTGACTTTCTACGGCTCATCTTTGCTGAGCAGCTCTGTGCCTCCCGGAGACGCCCTGGACATTAAAGGAGCCAAGAAACCTGGGCTCGTTACCAAAAGCGGACTTGTTCTCTTTGGCAACGATGGGAAAGCGGTGAGCATCCACTGTGGTCACCCAGGAAGGGACTCTCGTGGTCCCTGTGACCCCGCTAAAAGGGATCGGCATTCCCAAGGTCGTCTGGGGTGAGGGAGGCGCAGGTCATCTCTGGCCCTGTTTCTGTCTGGCAGTAGCCGCCTCTGTGACTCAGGGTGGGCTCCCCAGGGGCCAGGTCTGCTCTGATGGGGAGAATGAGAGACCGGAATTGCTCAGCGCCCTGGCCTGGTGGCTCGTGCTCGGGAGGCCTGGCTCTGGGCCTCAGTGTGCTCGCCCGGAGAAGAGCCCAGAAGGGAACGTGTGGCTCCCAGATGTTTTCCAGTTGTTAAGATTGGGGGCTTTAGCACTGGGCTAGTTCTGGGTCCACGTCGCAGTTGTGAACCTCGTACCTGGGTGGCAGCGGGCAAATCGCTTCGCCCCGGCGAGTCTCCACGTCTGCACCAGTAAAATGGGTGTAATAATGCCCTCTGCCGCCCCAGGATTTCTGCAATGAGAGGAAGTATTTCAGCACCGCACACGGCACGGAGTCGGCCTGTGGGTAACGGCAGCGGGCGGCGGGCACACAGTTAGTCCTGGCGTCTGTTGTTAAAACAGGTTTCAGTCCAAATACCTGGATGCCCCAAGGCCAGCGTCCGCCCTTGACTGGCTTTCTCCTAAAATGCCATGTCAGTCCCTGTACACATACCGATGTGTACTCCTCACCCCTACTTTTTTTTAATCTTCTGAATAAGCTGGCCTCTCTGCACACGTCCCGTGCAAGCCTCCTCCTCCTCCTGCCAGCCCGGCTTTTGGACGCTCCCGATCCTCAAGTTTCACGCTTGCTTTGCTGCTGTTTTGCAGCTGATGGTGAGAAATCTGCAGTTTGAAGATGGGAAAATGATTCCTGCCTCTGAGTACTTTTCGGCGGGGGAAGCGTCAGCGGTGGAGCTCACAGCCGAGGAGCTGAGGGTGGCGGAGACCATCAAGGTGACCTGCGGGGCCCCGGGAAATGAAAGCACACTCGTAACGGTCACCGTTGTCCTCGAGTGTTGGGGAGGGAACTTCGGTGCCTACGTCTGTGTAAGCTGCAATGGGAAACCAACTCCAAAGTGTCCGTGCGCGCACACCGTGTACCGGTTTCCCTCTCACCTAAGTGACCCAAAGCTGTTCTGGGTTGGCGTGGGTGTGCAGGAAGCTGGGGCGCAGGTCGGAGGTGGGCGTGGGACTTGGCCTCCCCTGTGTCAAGGTCCTGGGCACTCGGGCAGCCAGCGGGGAGGGTGGAGCATCGCAGCCAGAGGTTTCCCCGGGTCTGGGGCTGGGCCTGTAACACACGCACACCCCCACACCCGCACCCACACCTTCACCCACACCCACACCTGCACCCACCAGCTGCGCTGGCCTGAGGGAGGCAGGGGTGGGGACCTAGGTTTGGGGAGCTGGGGCCTCCCTCCCACTCACTCCCCTCCCGCAGGTCATCTGGGCTGGAATTCTAAGCAACGTCCGCGTCATCGAAGCCTCCACGGACTTCTTCAAATCTGGAGCCAGCTCGATGGACGTCACGAGGTAAACCCGCCACCTGCGCGCACGCGTGCTTGCTCAGGGACTGTGGAGGCCGCACCGCGTCCTGGATGCCATCCTCTGTCCTACCCGTCCGCCGCCTGACTCCTCCCACCTTCGAGCTGTCCCACAACCAGCCGGCTTCACAGTGTGAGCCCGCTTCTCTCGTGTTGCTAACCAGAGTGGCTTCCAATCTCCCTGAGACCTGGACGACAAAACTTGTCATCACTGGACACTTGTAAAAATTGGTCTTTGCAAATGGTCAGTGATTTTCCCTCCATATGGTCTTGGAATTGAGAAGCGGTGAGAATGTCGAAGGGGGATTGTCTACGCAGCCTGATCCAGAGGGCGCCCGTTGTGGGTTATACCTCCCCCTCCCAGTCTTGTTTCTCCTGTTCCTCCGAATTACCCAGTAAGATAGATCTAGAACAGGGTCATCAGGCTACTTGCAAAAGTAGGAGGGGTCACGCCATAGTGAGAATTTCCCTGCAGAAGGCTGAAAGGCCTGCAGCACCAGGTGGCCCCGATGATACCCATGTCCCCTGGGGCAAGGAATGCACCAGGTCCTGCTACGCAGGGTCTTGAAGAAGTGTTTTCTTCTTTGGATAATGACTTCTCTGGTGTAAGGAGACCCCTGGGAACTAACTGGGGCCTGTGCGATCCCCGAGGGTGGGTGGCAGCTCTGGGGCTCCTCACCAGGTCACACAGCGGTCATTTGCTAATTAAACAAGGTAAGAATGATCCTTCCCTTGGCATAACCTCGCACCAACGGCAAACTACTGAGCATCCTGTTTATTCATTCTTCCACTGGTTTAGCGAGCAACATTTATTGAATACTTACTACATATCAAAACAGTTTTGGGAGTTGAAATACAGTTGTAACCTACACAAAGTTCCTTTACTTGTGGAAATTTTACTCTGGGAAGCAAAAATAATCATTATCAAGAAGCAAGTTTTCTGGTTCCTCAAATTATAGATTTCTTAGCTGGACATGGTAGCAAATGCCTGTAAACCCAACACTCAGGAGTCTGAGGCAGGAGGATTGCTGAGGGTTTGAGGCCAGCTGGGCTCACAGTGAGTTCGAGGCCAACCTAAACTGTATAATGAGACCCTGTCTCAAAAAACATCAACAAAAAATTATGTATTTCTCAGCAGTGATTCAAAAAGTTCCCATAAACTTTTTAAATTATTATTATTATT
>RJWM01027863.1:0-26289 GCA_004363535.1 Dasyprocta punctata | reverse complement strand
ATGAGGAGAGAGAAATGTATTTGCAGAGTTCTCCTTTTTTTTCCCACAGACATTCTTTTCAAACTATGACATACCATGTTTAGTTTTTAAATGACCTTATGTGTTAAGAAATTGTAATTTTTCCTGGTGTGGTGATGCATGCCTGTAATCTCAGCACTTGGAAGCATCCTGAGACCCACAGACAAAAAAAAAAAAAAAAAAAAAAAAAAAAAAAAAAAAAAAGCAAGAAAAAAAGACAGACAGACAGAAAGAAAGAAAGAAATTGTAATTTCTTCTGTGAGGTCGTGTTACTCTAACAAACCATTGTAAAGAACTTCCCAAGAGCTTGTGTTTATAATCTTAGTTTTAAAATGGTTTGCACAATTTGAGAACTTTAAAGTAAACTAAACAGGTTACTTTGCCATTGAATATCTAGGTTTTAAAATAATAATGGCAAATCCCTGTAATTCCAAGACTTGGGAGGCTGAGGCAGGAGGATTACCACAAGCTTGAGGTCAGGCTGGATTACATAGTGAGTCCAAGGCCAGCCTGAACTACATAGCAAGACCTCATCACAAAAACAAAAAGTGAAAAGAATATCATAAAGAAAATGACTGATTTGTTGCCAAAATTATATTTCATTAATGCAGACTTTGATCCTCAGAATAACGTATATATTTAGTATTATAGCCTCTAGCATGATGTTCATCTGTTTAGTTTTTATTATTTTAGTATCCTTGTATAATTTTTGAATATCTGCTAATCATGAAAAATGTTGCATCTTCTGAGATGGGGTTTGGAACCCAGAGAAGAGACTCAACAGAACCTAAGTCTATCTTCTTTTTACTTGTTAGAATTCATCTCTATTTGCTTTACAGAAAAGCATGAGAGAAATGTGCAGCATTTCAGGCTTGTCACTTGTTTTACCAGGTAGCCTGTGATAGCAGTGAATATAGTCAAGCCTATAGCCACCAGTGCTTATTAGCAAAATTGTTGGATGTTTGATTATTTTAAAGCTTTCCAAAACATTGACCATGAGGATTTTCTTGCATGGTAAGGGAATATTGAAAACTAGATAAAACAGTGAGTTAAAAATAAAAAGAACTAGCTGGGTGTGGTGTCACATGCCTTTAATCCCAGCACTCGGGAGGCTGAGACAGGAAGATCATTGCAAGTTTGAGACCAGCCTGGGCTACAAAGTGAGTTCAAGGCCAGCCTGAACTGCATAGTGAGACCCCCATCTCAAAAAATAGGGCTGGAGGTTTAGCTCAGTGGCGTAAATGCCTGCCTGCCAGGTGTCAGGTTGTGAGTTCAATCCCTGGTACCAAAAAAAAAAAAGTAAAAAGAACTGATAAAAATCAAGAAAGAAGAGTATGATAGTAGTTAGGACTTGTAGAAGTCAATCTCTGAATACGATATCTGAATGAGGTTATATAACGAGTATCATTTGTTCATATATATATCTCCATATGGCTTTATAGAGTTGTATGCATACTTTTTGTTTCTAAGATTTTGCCCACTGCACAAACTTTAAAACCTAAAGTGAGGCTGGGGAATCTTTCCAGATCAGCTATATGAAATATACTTTTCTGAGATGATGGAAATGGTCTCTACCTACTTTGTCTGATACGATGGTTACTAGTCACATATGGGGATTCAGCAGTGAAAGTGTATGTAGTTCATGCATCTTAAGAACTGACATTTTAATTTTATTTAACTTTAATGTAAGTAAGTCAGTGGTCATTGCATTGGACAGTATAATTTTAAACTTCAGCCCTCCCAAAAGGTCTTTCTATCCAGGATAGTAGTTGAGAAGATGGTGGTTGAAAGAAAGGGTCCCAGGCCATGGGAATGAAGATAGATCTTTTTTTCTTAGGAACCTTAATCCCTTCCTATCTTCATCCACTGAAGGCACAGATGAAATTATTATCTTTGGGAAGATCTGCTGCTTAGATGTTTGTACCAACATTCTTGATCAAAGGGTGATTTGCTGATTTTTTTTTTTTTTTGAAAAACATCTCTAGTACTAAGTGCAGCACCATTAGGATACAAGTTTTTGCACCTAAATGAATGAATGAATGTTTCATTGTATAGACTAGAATTAAACATGCTTTCTCAAGAAAAATAAAAAAGATGCTTTCTCCTTTAACTGTTTCCAAAGGTCTGTGTACCCTAATTTGCTGATAAGGTGGTAATTGGCATCTGGGTGAGAAATAAAACTTGAGAAATAAAGGATCTTGTTGAAGATTTCTGCTATTCTCTAAATCAGTGCCAGTGTTAACATGCACACAAATCTTTTGATTTACCAGGTTTTCTCACCATGTGCCAGCGGATGTCAGGGACCACTTTGAGGCGCAAAGCTTTAACCTTAGTCAAGATTATAGAATTGTTTTTATTTGCCTTTCTTTCATGGCCACCACCAGATGGCAACATGTCCATTTTCTTTAGTGTTGTTCCTTTCCTTAAGACCAAGAACATTAGAGCCTTTGTCTTGTAATTGTGATCTTGTTGATTCACTCTTGTTTTGTCTTTGCTAGTGAACTCAAATCCAATCCATCAGTATGCTAAACCCCAGGAGATTGCCTCTTTTCAGTTAACCCAGGCATGGGATATTGATTTAAAGATGTCTGTTATATTCCCTTTCTGAACCAATGTTTTAATCTTTTTAAAGAATATGTATGAGATATAGGAAACAAAATATTAATACTTACAGATATATTTGTGATAAAAATTAATGTTTATGATTTGATCATTTAGTCTTATCCCATGCTTTTATAGTTATATATTTTTACTTTCTTTTATAAAAATAGATATGTGAATTTAACTTGATAAAATTGAGTGTAATATTTGCCTTTTATACGTTGAAAGAAAGATTTTGGGCAAAAATAAAACCTCTTATTTTGAAATGATTTATTTATGTTTCCTAATATTTCTGAGCACTGTTGTAATTTCATAAGACCAATTTTTAATTTCAAATCTGTTTATATATATTTACTTAATACAATCATTATGGAAAAATATAATATACAATTTTATTGCAGTTATAGTTTGGCATTTTTTTGTTTTTGAGACAGGGTCTCTCTATATAGTTCAGATTGTCTTTGAACTCACTATGTAGCTCAGGCTGGCCTTGAACTTGTGGCAGTTCTCCTCCTCAGCCTTGCAAGTGCTGGGATTACAGGCATGCACCACCGCACAGCAAATCTGGCATATTTTTATTGGGTCTCCCTTATTATTATTTAATTAATGGTCATCTTTTTAAAAAGTCTGATAATAATGTATAAAGAACTTTGTATCGTGATATTTCTTTGGTCTCTTATTAAGCTCTTAGTAAATTTAGAAAAATAAAAATAGAAAAGTTCAGTGAAATAAACAAGTTGTCACCCACAGTCTTTCTACCCAGGGACACCATTTGTCATATTTAGGATCTTCTATACATTTTCTTCAATGCATTTTTATGTCCTTGATGACATGCTGTGATTTTTTTGCCCCCTAATGCCTGGAGTTTTAATCTATAACTACCTTCTTAACTAGCCTAAACCATGTAATAATGTGTTAATTACATAGATACTTCTAATTCTCTTTATTGTCAAGCTTAGTGCATTTCTATTCATTTTCATGTAACTTTTATATGAATTTCCCTGGGGGAGGAATGACCTTCCTGAAAAGCTTTGAATTGCATTGTGCAGAGATAAAAGCAGCAAATCTTTATCAATTAGGTAGTGAAAGAAGTTCTTTTACCAAGGGTCCTATTATTTGGTATACTGTGATTTTGTTGTGTTTTAGAATGAAAATACAGCATAGTCCAGGGGTGCTAGCCAGACACTGTTACATCACTCACATGTTTTCTATCTCAGGTTAAGCTTCCAGCTAAGGTAATCTGGTTCCTTCCTTGGCAAATGGTTCCCATTTTGTGTTCTCTGGTGCTGTAGCAGACCCAATTTCTCCCTGGCACCTGAAGATCTCTTTATTAGAAAGCAATGAATAGTTTTGCCCCAGAAGTTAGTGTGTGCTTGTTGCTGGTGTTCTGACTTGATTTGTTAAAATGTGATCCAGGTGTGTAACAGAAACATAGCAGATAAAGTCAGAGCTATGCCTACCCTTCCCCTGTCCTCTGGGGTCCCTTTTACCATTTCAGTGTGCTACCTGACGTTGGTATGCCTTTACTTTGAAAATCCAACAATCAAGGCTTTCCCTGTTCTCAAGGACTGTCTCTGGATTTATGGAGCCTTGGTTTTTCTTTTGTTTGTTTTTGTTTTGTTTTGCTTTGTTTTTTGAGACAGGGTCTTGCTGTATACTTCTGGCTGGCCTTTAACTTGCAGCAGTCCTCCTTCCTCAGCCTCCCAAGTGTTGGGATCATGGGTATGCAACATCACATCCAGCTTTGGAGCTTGTTTTGCTTATGCTCCATCAAACCAGAAGTGCCTAGAAATTTCCATCCTTTTAATATAACCTTAGCTAGTGACTAATAGATATGAGACAAGGAAGCCCCATTTCCCTTGACTTATGTGGGGACAGTTCTGAGGTGTGAGTTGTATTTCAGGGATAACCTGTCAGACCAGACTGAGGCTACCCTCTGCAGGACTTTGACTGAACTCCTACCTTCATTTGGTTTCCTCTTCTACTCTTATCCTGTTTCCCCTACTGCCTTGCTAATCTTTCCCCTTACACAATTCCTTGACTCAGGGTCTTCTTTTGGGGAACCTGTCTGAATGCTTTTAAATTTTTTCTCCCAGTTTCAAATAGTCTATCTTTTTAATGTACTTATATTCTGGTAGAACATGACACTGTACATGAATTCATCTTTTCACAACATGATAGCCCTTATACTGTGAACCAAGCCCTTTTCCTTTGGTAAGAAAATGGATGTATAGTTTTATTCCTGTATCTGTTCAGTAAGATTTCATTAAAACTAAGAGTGACTTTTGAGTGTGCAGTATGATTTTAGCACATCATCAATGGGTATTTTGTAATCATGAGCACCTTCTGTAATAAACTGATCCAAGGATATTATCATCTTATCTTCCTTGGACAGAGAGATGCCTCCTTACTTAACTTGCCAATATGACAAACAGATTTGTGTGGCTGGCATATAGTTGGATATTGCCACTGTGTTAAGCTACCATCTTGCTGTTACTTCCCCAAATTATTATATAAGTTATTTGAACAAACTATCCTGAAGTTTAGTGGTTTAAAAAAGAAGCATTTATTTAGCTCTTGATTTGTATGTCAGCAATTTTGTTTGCATTATTCTTAGTTTTAGTTGAACTCTTTCAAGTGTGTGCAGTCTTTTCTGATCTTGGCTGATCAGCATCTGTGAGCCTTAGTTTGGATAAAGAACTGATTCCTTTTTGTTGTATCTTGTCTCTTATCTCCCATTAAGGGTAACCTGGATTTGTTCTCATGGCCAATAGAAGTAGATAGAGCATCTTAAGGTCCATGCTATTACTGGCATAAAAATCATGTCCACTGTGGTCTATTGGTCATAACAAGTCATAAAGCCAAGTGAGAATTGAGGGAAGTTTAGTCAGGTGGGAATAGTTTCCATTTCTTGATGAGAAAGGCTGCGAATACTTGGAAGGGGAGAGAATTGTTATTTTTACAATCTGCTACAGCTGTGATCTTTATGCAACAGCATCGCCTGGTGGTGTTTTTCAGGACTCAGCAATGGTGATGGAACTACTAGTGAGATCATTATTTTCCAGAAGACTTCTGAGCAGCTCATGCAGTACATGAACTTAGGAAACTGGTTATTACATAAAAACTTTCTGTAGCAGAAAGCAGTTCAGAGATTCTTGTGCCTCCTTTCTGCTCTGCAAAATATATTTCTTCACAACGTTCAGCTGTGCTAACAATGACTTAGGTTCATTAAAATTTTTCTACGGCCTAGGCACTTGTAGCTCAGTGGAAAAATGTACACACAGCATGCATGAGGTCAGGATTCTACCCTCAGCATACAAAAAATAAACTTTTTTCTAATATCTTAAAAAGTTAATTTCTAAAAATAAAGATAATGCATCTACATGTAAAATGTTCAGACAACACAGAATATTTTTCAGTGAAAAGTCTATCATGAGCACCTGAACTTTAGTCTCTAAACTTCCATCTCCAGAGGTAATCTTTGTTACTAGTTTTTCATTTATCCTATTGTTATTCTTTGTGTATGCAGTACGTTTTTATGTACCACAAGTCCTTCTCTCGTCTATAGATTTTGTTTACTACTGGAGTATAGGTTATTATAGAGTTGAAAATTAATTTTTTTCTTTATGAGAGAATTGGGAAATTGCCTGAAAAAGAACTTTAGATGACAAATTTCAGATAATTGTGAAAGATTCTAGATACACTGAGAGTGAGATGTGTCAAATTTTTAGAGAATGTGGGAACTCATTGTCAAAGGAACTAAAATGTTTTTCAGTATATGCAGCAGATCATAGTATTTAAGGAGTGAACTTATACTTTTGAGTCTTGGCTCTTCTTCTTGCCAGATCTATGACCTTGTACAAGTTGTTTACCTCTTTAAGGTTCAGTTTTGTTCCCCTGCTTCTCTGGGGAACTAACCTTATAAGATAATGGATGTGAAACACTTATTCTAACATCCTGCTCGTAAAATGGTAATGCTTTTCAGCTGTCAGGGTGAGTTGCTGATAAATTTGAGTTTAAAATTACCCTTTCTTTCTTGCATATGAATGGGCATACCAGAGACTCTAGGATGGGAACACCATGTATGAGTTCTATTAAATACAGACATTCTGTGCAAACCACATCTAAAGAGTATTGTTAAGTTTTGGACCTAATATCATCTGATATGTGAAGACTGTCTTCATTTATATTTACTTAGGGTTGTGAAAATAACACTTGATTTATTGGTGTTTGGTCAAAATCCCAAAGGAGGCCACAGGATAGAAATGCCACTTCTTCACTGTTCTTTGTGTCTTACGATGTACATTCCTGAGCTCTTTTTATTTTTCTGTGGGAGAGTGTGTGTATCCTTTAGGCTTTCCCACCTCAATTACTGTCCCTTTGTTTCTCTGCTTTGTTATTCTTCGTGTTTTTAACAGTTTTTCTACACTTCTCTACCACTGTTGAGCAGGTTTCTAATCCATCTAAATCTTTTTGACTCATTTTTCCCCTCTCTCCACTTTTACTCTCCTCTTTTATCCTTAGCTGTCCATAGGGTGGAATGTTTAGAACTGTTTCTATTTCAAGTGATAGACTCAAATTGGCTTAAATAGTAAAAAAAAGAAAAGAAAAAGAAAAGACTTTGGCAATCATACTAGAAATGTTGGAGTCGGCTGCAGGGATGTACTTATTATCTCCTGTTTTCAACTCACCTGTCCTCTGGTCAGCTTTCACCTTAGACTATCAGTGAAAATAAATCCAGGTCTCTAATCTCTTGACTCGTGTAGCATTTCTGTACTTGTGGACCCTTCTTTCTCTCACGGTGGTTTGAACAAAAGTCCTAGACTTCACTTTTAATCACAGTGTGTAACTCTGAACCAAAAAGTGTAGTCAGGAAGATAGCGGGTTTTTTTTTTTTTCAATCAGGAATCGAACTCAGGGCCTTGCACTTGCCAGGCAAGCACTGCATTGCTGAGCTACATCCTCAGCCCAGAAAGAGGGTCTTGATTGCTCTGGCCTAAGTTATGTGCTAGCCCATGCCTCAGAGAGTATTGAAGGGTGGAAGTCTGGTATCACCAAAAGATGAGTGAATAGATTCTGGGGAATAAAAGTTGAAAATGTCTATTTTAAAAGTTTGTCTTTTACACTTTTATTCTGATCCTTATTAAAATAAGATGACAGACTAGCCTATATTTTTTTTTATTTTAAATTAATATTAAAATGAATATTCATTTTAGAAAATTTAGAAAAAGATGGGAAGCAAAAACTAGCAAATGCAAATCAATTTGCTCTTACTTATGTAACCTTTGATTTCTTCTTGTCTACTTTTCCTCCCTACTTTCTAACTGGTAGAATTGCCAGATAAAATACAGAATGCTCTAGAGATTTGAATTTCAGATAAACAATAATTTTCTTTTTAATTTAAGCAAGTCCTAAATATTGCATGAGTTATACTAAAGCTTTATTTGTTCATTTGAGATTCAAATTTAATCTTGTATTTTCCTATGTTTTTATTTGCTAACAGTGACAATCTACTTACTGAAGATCTGTTTCAAAAGTTTTTCACATTTCAGATTCACCATCAGTGTGAAATGGTATTACCATTATCCTGTCTCCAGACATCAAAGATTGAAAAGAAAAATTTACAAATAATGATACAGACTAAGAACTGAGGAATAAGCTATTCTGTCACCATTACCTCAGAACTCTTGACTTTTTACTTATTCTATAACATCTCCCTATATTTCTTTGTTTTTTAAGCAGGGCACACTCAATATGAAAAATTACGTCAGGCTTTTTCCTGACTCCAGTGTTTGCACTGAATTTAAGTATTCTGCCTTCAGACACAATCATCATTCTTCTGTATCTAGAGCCAGCTCTGTGTTCTCCACAGGACATTTCTAATCTCCAGAGACCAACTGGTCAGTACTTAAACTAATGGTTAAGTAATTTACCACACTGGTTAAACAGTTTGATTAAAGTAATTAATTACTTGCTTGTAGTTTACCCAGTTCTTAAAAGTATTGACTTACCATCCAAGTTAATTATGTATATATGTTGGGTTATAGTTGGGGGAGGAAGATAAATCATATGAACTTTTTTTGGAGAATGATTTATTCATATTTTTGGAAGAAATTCCTCCTGACCTGATCTGCAACATTAATCAAGACTGTGCCAACACCTTCATCAAGTTATTACTGAAAAAAAAGAAGTGGCCTGAAGTGCTGCTACTGCTGACCCGCAAAGTAAGAGGGGAACCACCACTTGGAGACCTTTTCCTTAAAGACTGCAACCTCTCAGACCTCGACATCTGCACCATCATTCCCCACCTCAGCACCTGGGACCAGCGAAAGACACAGCTCTTGGGCCTCCTGATAGATAGTGGAGGTGAGAATGTTTAGATTGAAAACAACTGAGAGTTGTCCCAGTTGTCTGGCTTTTCCTTGATCTTGGAGACAGCAAGAAATTCTCCCTCGTTTTGTTCTCTGTATCTTTTTGTTTTGAAACAGTGATGAAGGTTAATGCCCTATAAGTGAGTTGCCCTATAGCAGTGATGGCGAACCTACAGCATGTGTGTCACAGCAGGTTGTTTGTATCATTGAAAGCTCTAAAATGTTTGCCATCACTGTCGAATAGAAACCCTGAATTTTTGTGAGTTCCAGTTTATCCTGTTGTCTGTCTGTCTGTCTGTCTGTCTGTCTCTCTTTTGTGAGACACATCAAACATGTGGAAGATCCTTGGTTCTAGTTTAGCCCACAGTGGTCAATTCTACCTAACCTCTGGTTACACTTTTCCCGCCTGTTATGTTGTGTGACTCTTTGTCAATTTTTGTGGCATTCTTTTCTAATTAGTGGGCTGGGATTTGAGAGAAATAGCCAAGTAATTGGTGGGTGGAAACATTTATTGTTTTAATCATAACAATCATACAAGACTGAGTGTGGGTCCAGAGTGTGCAGCTATTTCACTAGATTGAATTTTATTGTAAAAATAATTTAGAAACACCAATCTTGTCTCATCTCTCTCTTGTGTGGTTTTCTGATTGCTTTGCTATGTAAGAGGAAATACCCTTTATAGGGAACAATAACACACTGAATACGTGGCCCTCAAATTGCCATATCATGCAAAGTGCAAAACCTTTATGTGTTGGCTTTACCCACAGTTTTCAGGAGGTAAATGGAGTGCCTTCTATTGTTTGTTTCTCCAAATACCTTCCCTGTTAACTGTCTTTGCTCAACAACTATTGCTTTCATGGAATTCTTGTTGTATTCATTGATGCAGCAAGCACTATAGAACATCTCTTAGGGTCAAGTGCTAGGAACCAAGTCACCAGAGGTAAATGCACAGCTGCTGCAGCCAAGTAGAGAAGGGCTACAGATCTATAGTGGGTAGGGCTGCTTTTAGGTGAGTGCAGAAACCCTGTGTACACTGAGCTAAAAGAAAAATGATATAGGGCATGAAGAAGTGTCAAGGAAGGTAGCAATTAAGGGTAGAAGCTTAATAGAAGCAGAGAATGTAGGAAATGTGCTCATGTCCTGATCACCAACTGTGTGTCAGGTACATTATCAGGCAAATATGCAGAATTCCATTGTTCTTTGGCTTTGTCGTCACTCCAGGGCAATACTTAGTGGGAACTATGGTCCTTGGTGGAAGGAAAGGAGGGGCTGGAGAAGAAAGGGGGCAAGACCCAAGGACACGGCACTTGAAGGAGTAGGACTTTCACCTTCAGGGTACTGCGAGGCCTTTGCCTCTCAGAATATGTTGATAGGAGAATCTCAGGGAGGTCAGCATCAGCTTTTCCCTTGCACCTAAATGACAGAAGCAGTCCCTGCTCCCTTGGTTGAGCCATGGTTTACCTCTTCCCAGGGATGTAGCTTACAGGCTCCATTCTTTTCTCCCCTCTTTCAGCCTTGCCTGAAGGACTCCAGGAGAGCCAGGAGAGACCGCTTCTTACGTGCCTAAAAAATGAGGACTTTGAGTTGGCTTTTCTTCTCTTGACCAAAGGTGCAGACCCCCATGATATTTCTCTCATGGAAGGTGATACCCCTTTGCATGCAGCACTCCACATTTTTCTAGATATTAATGGTAAGCCCTGTTTTTTAAAGCAGTCTTCCTTGAGGGGGTAGCTGGATATTAGAGTTGATGCTGTACTTTTTGATCTTTAGATTTGGGCAAACCAGTGATCTGAAAAAGGCCCATTTCTTGGCCAGGCCATCCTATATATCCCTGATTCTTGCCCATAGCAGTGATCATCTTGGTGAATAGTCATGGCGGGTACATTGAAGATTTTTAATTTCAATCACTTGTCAGTATCTGACGATACTTTCCATTAATTTATACCATTTTTCAAGGATACTGATGTAAAGGAATATTGTAAGTTTGTTTCAGGAGGTACTACTGAAATTTGAATATTATAAAACTATTACAAGGTTATTTTAGGAGGCACTACTGAATTTTAGTTTGGATAATTCTTTGTTGTCAAGGGCTATCCTATATATTGTAGAATAGTTAGCAGTATCCTCAGCCTCTATCTACTAGCTGCCAGAATCACCCTTCTGGTTTTGACAATGAAAAGTGCCTTCAGACATTGCCAAATATCCAATAGGGAACAAATGCCCCTTGGTTAAGACTCAGTGGGTTATTTGATGGATATCAAATACTTGGGAGATGTCAAAGCTTTGAGATGCCCTCGGTTGGCACCTCTCTCAAACCCAGGGTCTGGTATCTTGAAAAGAATATCTCAGCATTCATAGGATTTTGTTTGTCTTTCAGCTGACATTGGTTATAACTTCCTCAGCCACCTGCTAGATCTATTCTTGTCCAACCCAGCTGAATTTTATTACCTTGACCCAAATATCCAGGACAGCAATGGGAACACACTGATGCACATCCTCTTTCAGAAGGGTATGCTAAAGCGTATGAAGAAACTGATAGATCTGCTAGTGAGGTTCAATATCAACTTTAACTTGAAGAACAAAGAGGGCAAAGACGTACGGCACCGTATTAAGAAGAATGATGCTCTACTTGTGACCTGGAACAAAGCACTGGAGGACAACAGGCGGAAGGGTCGACAAGACCCTGCTGCTCATCTAGGGAAGTTCTCAAGGTCTTCTGCTCATACATCTCAGCTCAAGTCCCAGGATTCCTTTAAGTCACTTTCATGTGACCTCACTATGGGGACCCTCTGTGAAGAAGCCAAAGTTCCTGATTGTTGGAAAATTCTCCCTGATGGACAGGTAATCCGGCAGGAGCTTGAAGCTAGCAAGCCACACTCTCTGAGAGACCGTCTTGTGCAAGACATTATAATTTTGATGCAGCAGGTTGAATGTGATATATCTTTCCCAGAGGACTATCCTCAGTGCTCTGAGCCTCTGGAAGTAGAAGTTGGCATGAAAGGAAAGAAAGACAAACTTCAACACACCTTGACTATGGGGATCTCTGACCGTAGTGGGAACAGTTCTGTTGTCTCTGAGGCAGGGAATGGACATGTGCAGGTAGGCCTTGGGGCCTCACAGCTTGTTTCTGCTGGTAATAGAGAAAGGGTGGGCAGTGATGATCAGGACAGCTTGAGCATACAAGAGATTGAGGCCTGCCTCCAGGACTTTGATAATATGACCTGGGAAATCGAGTGTACTTCAGAAATGTTGAAGAAGCTGTCCAGTAAGGTTATGACTAAGGTTATAAAGAAAAAAATTATCCTTGCCATTCAACAGCTAGGGAATGGGGAATGGACCCAGGGCCTGCAGAAACGACTGAAGCACCTGAAAGGAAATATCCAGCTTTTTGAAGCTAAATTGGACAAAGGAGCTAGGATGCTATGGGAGCTCGCTATTGATTTCTCCCCTCGATGCAGTGAAAATCCAGAGAAGATCATTGCTCCAGAGCAGAACGCATGCTCTATGGAGAAATCAGGGAGGGTCTACACAGAAATCATCCGTATCTGGGACATTGTCTTAGATCACTGCAAACTGTCAGATTCTATCATGGCCATCTGCAGTGCCTATAACCGGGGCTTGTCCTGTGTCTTACGCAAGAAGCTAAAGGGTATCAACAAAGGCCAAGTGTTTGCTAACAAGAAAATCCAAAAGCGTATACCCCGCTGCTATGTGGAGGACACAGAGGTAGAGAAGAGCAGGGAATGTAAGGATCCTGAGTATTTTCCCCCAGCCAGTGCAGTGGAGACAGAGTATAACATCATGAAGTTCCACAGCTTCAGCACCAACATGGCCTTCAATATTCTTAATGATATGACAGTGACAGTGGAGTATCCCTTCCGAGTGGGTGAGCTTGAGCATGCGGTTATCGACCTCAACCCCAAGCCACTGGAACCTATCATCCTTATTGGGCGGAGTGGCACCGGAAAGACAACTTGTTGCTTATATAGGTTGTGGAAGAAATTCCACATTTACTGGGAAAAAGCTGAACAGTCAGGAAGCCCATTGTTGACCAAACAAACCTGGCTAAAGAGAAGGTTGGAAACAGGACCTAGAAAAGAGGATCCAGTTAGGGAGGGAGATGAGGAAGAAGATGAGGAGCAGAAAGGTTCCAGTGAAGTAGAAACAGTAGACAGCATAGAGGAGAAGCAGGAGAGTGAAGCCTGTCCTGGGGGTGCCCATGTGGAGTCAGCAGGAGACAGCCAGGTGGCAGAAGGATGTGTGCTGGAACATCCTCATCAACTGGAACATTTGCATCAGATCTTTGTGACCAAGAACCACGTCTTGTGCCAGGAGGTACAAAGGAATTTTATTGAACTTTCCAAGTCCACCAAAGCCACCTGTCACTATAAACCATTAGAACCCAATGTTCACAAACTCCAGGACCTAAGAGATGAGAACTTCCCTCTGTTTGTCACTTCCAAACAGCTGCTTCTCCTACTTGATGCATCTTTGCCAAAACCTTTTTTTCTAAGAAATGAAGATGGAAGCTTGAAAAGAACCATTGTTGGATGGTCCACACAGGAGGAGTTGACCATCTCCAATTGGCAAGAAGATGAAGAGGAGGCTGAGGCTGATGGGGACTATAGTGAGGAGGATAAAGCTGTAGAAACACGTATAGGCGACCGTGATCCCCGGGTATATGTTACATTTGAGGTGTTCACCAATGAAATATGGCCCAAAATGACCAAAGGAAAAACCTCCTACAACCCTGCACTGATTTGGAAAGAAATAAAATCTTTTCTGAAGGGTTCTTTTGAGGCCTTAAGCTGTCCCCATGGAAGCCTTACTGAGGAAGCATATAAAAAACTAGGGAGGAAACGGTCCCCCAATTTCAAGGAAGATCGGAGTGAGATCTACAGCCTTTTCTGTCTGTATCAGCAGATCAGGTCCCAGAAAGGCTATTTTGATGAAGAGGATGTTCTGTACAACTTGTCCCAAAGACTTTTGAAGCTTAAGGTGCTCCCCTGGTCCATCCATGAGCTGTATGGTGATGAGATTCAGGACTTCACCCAAGCAGAGCTGGCACTGCTGATGAAATGCATCAATGATCCCAATGCCATGTTCCTCACTGGAGACACAGCACAGAGCATCATGAAAGGTGTTGCCTTCCGCTTCAGTGATCTGCGCTCTCTCTTCCACTATGCCAGCAGAAGCACTGTAGATAAACAATGTGTTGTCCGGAAGCCCAAGAGGATCTACCAGCTGTATCAGAATTACAGGTCCCATTCTGGTAAGTCCAGGCCTTGGGGTCACCTATTAGGGGTGGGGGTTGCTTGGGCAATGACCTTGGGCTGCTTTTGAAGTTTGAGGCTAGCTCTTGTTAGACTTTTCCAATTAATATGAGTCATATTTTGGAATTGGTTAGTAAATATACTCAGGAACAAGAGATTTTATTATTTCTGCCACTACTCATTCATAAATTGATGACTGAAGATGTGATTGCATAAAAATAGACCTTTAAATAATTATATCTTAAGCAGTTTTTCATGACGTGAAAATATTTCAGGGGAACATATAAATTGCTTTTAGAACTTTTGTCGAAGTACCTTAGAAGTACCTGTTTAATCTATGTAAAGGAATATACCAGTTATAAGCCATTAATACTTAACACAGCTTTTCTTTCAAGGGGAAACAATAAAGCTAGGAGTAAGAGGTAGTGAGAAACAATCAAGCACTTTTAACTTTTATCTGTTAGGCCCTTTGGATGCTAAACAATTTACATATAGTACTTTGCTTATTTGTCACAACAGCCCTATAAGTTAGGCATTGTTCCTATTGTACATAGGAAACTGAGACAGAAATGGCTTAAGCAATACAAAAGTAATGCCAGAATGTTTCCTTTATGGTTCATAGATTCCTACAAATTCTTCAAGTGTGTCCTACGACAATTCACAAACAGTGTGGATTATTATCTTACATGTTTAAAGACTTTATTTAGTAGGATAATATCGGACATATCTTTATGTAACTGTGTATTCTTGTCAAACATTGTGTTTTTGAGATTTCTCCATGTTGATAATGTGGAACATCAGTTCATACATTTATAACTTCTGTTAATATTCCATTTTATGGATGTACCACAATTTGCTATCCAGTTTCCAATATGGGTATTAAGTTCCTGTCTTTTTTTTTTTTTTTTTTTTTTTTTTTTTTTTTTTTTTTTTTTTTTTTTTTTTTTTTTTTTTTTTTTTTTTTTTTTTGTGATACAGAATTCTGGACTGAAACTTGCTTGGCAGATCTCTTTGAATCTATGCTATATCCTCAAATTCTTTCATTCTTGCCTTGCTTTCCTAATGTTTTCAATTTTTAGTTTTCTGGTATCTTCATGTGGCTACTGGCCATTTTGTATTCTTCTGCAAATTGTCTGTTTTTATTCTTTATGTAGTTTTTAATAATTTATTCTTCTCATTGGTTTGTAAGAATTTTTAATGAATTTTTGTCTTCAAATTCTTTGTTGATTTTGTATATTGGGATTTATTTTCCTATTATGCTAAAAATTCTGTTTCCTTCTGATCTCATGTTATATCTATTACACATATATTTATTGAATATGTGGTTAGCACATAGTATGTTTATAGAATATTTTCTCTATCTTTTGTTCCTTCCTTAAATTGAAATTCACATAGCATAAAATACATCCTTTTTAAAATTTATTTATTCATTTTTTGTCTTTTTGAGACAGGGTCTCACTATACAGTTTAGGCTGGCCTTGAGCTCACTTTGTAACCCAGACTGACCTTGAAATTACAGTGATCCTCCTACCTCAGCCTCTTGAGTGCTAGGATTACAGGCATGTGCCACTATGCCTGGTTAAAATGCATCCATTTGAAATGTTCAGTTTAGTGGTTTTAATGTATTCACAAGGATGTGTAAACTTTATCACTAAATAATTCCAAAACATTTTCATCACTACCACAAGAAACTCCATAACCATGTCTTTCACTCCTCATTGCCCTCTTCCCACCACTACATGGCAAAAACTCACCTTTCTTTTTCGATGGATTTGTCTCTTGTGGACATTGCACATAAATGGAATGCCACAGCATGTAGTACGTTGTATCTGGTTTCTTTTACTTTGCATGTTTTCAGGGTTTACCCATGTTACAGCATGTATCTGTATTTCATTCATTTTTATGGTCAAACTGTTTCTTATTCTTTGAATATGGCTATATGAAAAATTACTTACCTAATTTCCTGAATATTATTAAGTGAATTTCTGTTTTTCACTGTAGTAAACACTTTTGGACTATTTTCTGATTTTCTCATTAATGTAAATCTTTGGTCCTTGCTGGCTCTTAGTGAAGAAGAAATCACAGTAGCAGTTGATTTGCTTAGATTTAACAGTTTTTATGTATACTCATGATTATTTCATATTGTATACTTTTAATAATTATAGTATTGGAGAGTAAAATTGCCCTCTACTATGTGTAGTACCAAAAGAGTTACATGAGCCCATTTAATGGTATTCTCTCAGTCCATTGTAACCTGTCTGCTAAGGCAAAGGGCATGTGGCCCCTAAGAGAGGTGGAGAAACCCAGAAATATTTGCAGTCAACCTAGCTTCAGATCCCATCACTTAGAGGTATTTCGTAACTTCTCAGACCTTGGAGTCCCATTTGCAAAAGTTCAGTTGTCTCATCTGTCTCACTACAATGTTATGCAGATTAAGTGGAATAATTTTTATGAAGGTGACTATTGTATAGTAGGTGCTTAGTCATTGTCACTTTAGAATTTAGACAAGAAATAGTACCTGATGAACAAGCTCTTTGGTAAATCTTTTCTCCTGCTCTGACAATTTTTCTTAGTGTCATCTCTCTCAGCTAGGTATAAACCTGCAGGAAAAGGATGATGGAGGCTTTGGCTGTTGCCTGCAGCTAATATCCCAGTGCTGCTGTTACCATGGTAATGTTGCTTCCAGTGCTCTAAGCACCATGTAAGGAGACAGAGTATTTTTTCAACCACAGTTAGTCTATACTATCTCTTTATATGTGCATTCTAAAAGCTCTAATTGTTTAAATTACATTTCTTCCTTGAGTTCTCTTTAGGAGGTAATTTTTTTCTAATATGACTATAAGTTGGGAATGAAGTCCCACAAAACCCTCTCAGCTCAGGAACTTGCCATTATACATAGTGCCAGGGCCAGTACTACTTCTCAGGAGAAAACCAACTAACTGAACAAACAAATCCTTCTAAAACAAAACCATCAAAAAACTAAGACATCTTGTGTAGTATCTGACATGTGTTTTCTGTTTTATATTAGGCATCCTCAATTTGGCATCTGGAGTGGTGGATTTACTTCAGTACTATTTCCCAGAGTCTTTTGATCGCCTTCCCAGAGATTCTGGCCTCTTTGATGGTCCCAAACCAACTGTTCTGGAGTCTTGCAGTGTAAGCGACTTGGCAATTTTGCTAAGAGGAAACAAAAGGAAAACCCAGCCCATTGAGTTTGGTGCCCACCAGGTGAGCTTCTTGGGATTGTATGTTTTGAAATGAAAGACAATTTGCAATTTAAAAAAGGTTCAAGGAGGTGATTATTCTACAAAGTAGTTTTCAGTAGCCACTGTCCCAGAATGGGTGAGTTCCAAAGATAGGTGAGTGACTTGTTCTAATATTTTCCCTGTTCTGGCTGGTCAGGTGCTTGCTGGCCATTACTCTTTAAAGATATTATCTTTCTTTGCAATTGCTTTTCTTTACAAAATTGGATGCTGTTTTGTTTTTCTTCAGGTAATCCTAGTTGCCAATGAAATGGCGAAGGAGAAAATTCCAGAAGAGCTGGGGTTAGCACTTGTGCTAACAGTTTATGAAGCAAAAGGCTTGGAATTTGACGATGTTCTCCTTTATAACTTTTTTACTGATTCTGAGGTATGTCATACTGAAGTCTATGTATGAGCTGAATTTCCACTCTGAGGAAGAATTTGGAGCTGAGGATAAGAGAATTTGTCACAGGCATCAGTTTGTGTCTTAGAGATTTGTCTGTGTGTTTCTTAGATGTGGATTTAGACAATGACTGTGAGTTGTATCACAGTATGCCATGGACTGGTTTTCCCTGTGTCTTTCCCTGGCTCTCTTGTATCTATCATCTGAATACCTACTGCTCAAGTGCCAGTTTCCAATTTTCATTAGCTACTGTTATCCTTGGCTCCTGGGGATGCCAATTTGGAGTAGGCTCTAAGGAGAGCCTTACAAATGAAAGCAAGGTTAGCAATTTCCATCCTAGGAGGACAGAACTGGGGAAAGTCAGTTCACAGAAAGATAACTCCAGGAAGACAAATGAAGTTTGGTTCCTTCCTGTTGAATCAGATAATATGGAGAACTAGAACAGCCACCCTGCCTGGGAACCCCCTTCTGGCATGGTTTCACGACCACTGGTTACTGCTGATGTAGATCATGATAGCCAAGAATCCCCTGATTGACATTAATCTTTATGTCAGTGCATTGCTTTGACTTTTCTCCTGAGTCCTATTCTCCCCAAACTTAGTTTATTATTGATAGAGCCACTAACTCAAGACCATTATCTTGGATTTTTTAACCATCAGCTTCTTTTTACCACCACTGGTCAAGGTTAGACTCAGGCTGGCTACAGACTGTATTATGGAGTCTTCTTTGAGAACTTATCTGGTTGTGTACTGGTCTCTGTTATAGATTTTGCATTACACATGGTGCATGCTTGAAGCACGTGTCATGTACCTAAGTCAGGAGTACTGTTTTCAATACTTTAAAACGTGCTCCAGCTATGACCCTTTAAATAGAATCACTACTGTAATTCCAAATGTTGAGTATTGTAATCCAAGTGTTATAATCCCTTTTCCAGTCTTCCTCACAATCCAAAAAAGTTATATTTGTAATCCCATTGAGACATTATTGGAATCCGGGCAAGTTAATTCCAATCTACCACCTCCAATGCAACCCATGGTGAGAGTAAAGACACCAAGACATATTTAAAGTTAAGGGCAGCCAGGGGGTCCTAAGCCCAATCCTAGTGAGGATATGCGGACAAAGGCCATGATCCAAGGCCTCTCCCAGAATTTATTATCTTGTGAGGAAGGGGGTGGCTCGAGGATGAGTGACAGTGAGGATGCTGGGAACTACTTGAGTAACTTGAGCTGCCTAGCCAGGTAGGGAGAAAAGCATCTTTGCAAAATGCAGGGAGAGTGACATGCAGAAGGATCAATCTACCCAATTCAATTAAGGTAGTAACTGAATTGTTTTTGGAGGCTGTTGCTTCAGTTTCTGATATGTAAACTTTTGTGCCCTGGGGTCTCATAGCCTCTTTATTTCGCGGCATGTACCCAGTTGACATTCCTGGAGCTGACTGGCTCTGCCATTCGGCTGTGCTCATATCTTTAACAGAGAACACTATGTGAGGAAACAGGAGACTGTCAGAATGGCCCCAAAGATTACATATCAGTACTTCAGCTGGCCTTATTTGCATTTCTTAGAGCCAATTGAAGAAAGATATCCAATAGCCAGCTCAGTACACATCAGTATATGGAAATAAGGCTCAATTTAACTAATATTGCAGCAATTGTTCTACATTCAAGGAGGTGCCCTTGTAGTCTTCTATAAATCACCACTTTTTTTTCCTGGTCATTTTTAAATATACTATTTGCTTTAATAAAATATATGGCTACTATTGCTATGGGTACTTTATATAGTATTTATTTATTTATTTATTTGGTACTGGGATTCAAACTCAGGGCCTCATGCTTGCCAGACAGGTACTGTGCCACTGTGCTAAACCCACCTGGCCCCTATAGTTTATGAAGTACTTTTTGTATATTTATTACCTTCATTCTATAGGTAAAGCCAAAAGTCACTGGGATTAGTATTTTATTTATTTATTTTTTTGGGGGGGGGCCAGGTTTTCACTAGGTAGTTCAGGGTGGCCTGGAATCACTATGTAGTCCAAGTTGGCCTCAAACTCACATTGATCCTTCTCCCTCAGCCTCTCAAGTGCTGGGTTTATAGGTGTGCGCCACCATGCCCAGCCTCTGATATTATTTAAATTGCCCATAATGCTAATGTAGGTAGCAGACCCTGAAAATGAATTCAGATGGTTTGAGTTATAAATCTTTTCCCATGAAACTTACTTCTTTTTAAAGCTTCACATGCGTATTGGCCTCTAGATTCTTCTAGAATTAGTATATCATTGCTATTCCTCATGTGTTTTCTTTTTCTTTTGAATGTGCTAACAAAAGTGATGCAGATTCATTAACCTTAGAACCATTTTTAATTTCTGAGTATTTTTTCTTCCAATAATAAATTCATTGGTCAAGGTTAGACTAAGACTCTCCTAAAAGAGAAAGGAGTAAGACTTTGTCATTCTTGCCCTTCATCAAGTGTCAGTTGAATGCATGTGCCTGTAAGAAGCTGAAGGAGCTCTAGATATAAATATCTGTAACTTGTGATGGTCTCTGTGAAAGAAAAAATCCAACTATTCTGTACCACCTTGATCCTAAAAATAGCAAAGGCTTGAGGTTGAACTCTTACTAAAGCCTCAAAAAAAAAAAAAATCCAAGATGAATTTTTAGGTAATATTTGCTTTATCTTACTTACATAGTAAGGCTTCTAAAGAAAATTTTTGGCCAAACATGGCAGTGCACACCACAAATCCGAGCTACTTCTGAAGCCAAGGCAAGAGGATCACAAGTTCAAGGCCAATCTGGGCAATTTAGCAAGATTTTGTCTCAAAATAAAAGAAAAAGAGAAAAAGGGCTAGAGATATATTCCAGTGGTGGAGTACTTACTTAGCATGTGTAAGGTCCTAGATTCAATTCCCAGTACTAAGAAAACAAACCAACAACCTTTGAAGTAGTGCTTCCAATAATAACGTAACCATGCATTCCCTGGCACAAAGTACCCTCTTAGTTTATTATTTGCAGTCTCCAGACCAAAAAGGGTCTGGCAACACATGGAAGGAAAAGCTTTACTAAAAGGAGAAGGAATATAGATCAGATACATCCCCAGCCTCCATAGTCTGGCTTTTGGTGTTTCTTTTGTGGTGGCTGGCTGAAGTTTGCAGAAAGGTAATCACTATTTGCCCTCTTCTTCCATCCCATTTATTTTTCAGGCAAGCACTCAGTTTGTGGCATGTCTCACCTGGGCTTGAGAGTTGGTATGGGCCAGAGTGGGAGGGCAAAGTCCTTTATGCCTCAGTTTGTGACATTTAGAGTATTAGTTTTGCCTGCCAAGCCTCATGGTTGCCAGGGCCAAGTTGGGACTGGAACTAAGAAATGGTTATACTAAACTTTTCTCTTGTGGGATGTTACCTCATCTTTGGGGAAGGGCAGTTGTCTCCCAGTCACCAAAACTATTCTCCATGGAGATGTGGAAGGGGAATTGCCACTTACACCATGCCTCAGAGTAGTAGTGGCAGTGTTCTTCTTTTGCAGTCATGTTTGAAAGGGACAGAAGCGACTTTAAACACACATTTATAGATTGGCTAACGGACTTCTAGACTTTGAAAATAGGCACCCCAAAGGTAGGTTTACTAGTAGAATTTAAGCACTTTCCTTCACAATTACTGGTCTGAAGAGAAGAAGCTGAATACCTTTTAAATTCTATACCTTTTGTTGTCACAAGTGCTATAGCCTAATATTCTCATTACCAGTATATACCCTCACTCCTAAAAGTCTATATTTTGAAAAAAAGTGTGTTCAATTCATGGAAACAGGTGGTCGTGTGCCACTTAATCAATTTATCCTCTTTCTAATCAGTTGTAAAGTACACTGTGCTTTCCTAGCTCCTTTAAGGTCAGTTAGTCTTTACCTTATGCTGCCTGTGAGGTGAGCCTTTTCAAATGTCAAACTCTTGCCTCTTGCCTGCCTCCCTTGGCAAACAATTCCACCAACTGAATAGTTCAGACATAGGATAGTCATAAGTATGTCCTCAAGATTTTTCATAATTACCAATTAAAATGATTTCATGATTAACATCTCTTTTCAAACATAGAGATTGATTCCATAATTAATTAGACTTTTTTTCTTAGTACATATTTTCAGCACAGAATGACTGTATTCTTCTTGGGGAGTCGGTACATGCACATAACATGCCCTAATTCTTTTTTGTACCATTTCCCTCTCCTTTCTTTCCCCTTCTTCCATCTTTTGGTCCCCTTTTCATTTACAAAAGATCTATCACCCTATATCCTATTATCTATCTTTTATTTGGCTTTTTATTTATATTTTTGAGTTTCTCATATGAGAGAAACCATGCAATATTTAAACATGTTTGTCTCATTTGTTTCACTTAACATGATGGTCTCAAACCATATACATTTCCCTACAAATGACTCAAGTTTATGCTCCTTTATGGCAGAGTAGTACTCTATTGTTTATAAATTTCACATTTTCTTTAACTATTCATTTGTTGATGGACAAGTAGGTTGTGTCCAAGATTTCGCTATTATGAGTTGTGCTGCTGTGTGTATGCATGTATCACTATAATATATCTTTAACTCTTTCAGGAAGATACCTAGAAAAGGGATAGCTTGACTGAGTGGAATGGTTTTAGTTTTTGAGGTATCTGTATATTGATTTCCATAGAGGTTGTTCTAGTTTGCATTATCATCAACAATGTAGAAGGGTTTTTTCCCCTGAAGCCTTGCCAACATTTGTTTTATTTGAGTTCTTGCTGATGCCCATTCTTTCTAGAATAAAATTGAATCTCAGTGTTGCTTTAATTTGCATTTCTCTAATGGCCAGAGATGTTGGACATTTTTTATATATTTATTTGCCCTTTTTATTTCTTATAGGAAGTGTCTATTCATTTCATTTTCCATTATTATTTACTATAGCTATTATTTTGATAGTGGGAATCAAACTCAGGACCTTGCACTTGCCAGGCAGGTGCTTTGCTCTGAGCTATCTTGGGCCCTTCATTTTCCATTTTGAATGGACCTTTTATTGAGGGGATTCTAATTTTTTGAGTTCTTTATATATCTTAGATATTAGTCCTCTGTCTGAGGTGTAGCTGGCAAAAGTTTCTTCTTATTCTGTAGATTCTCTTAACTCTTATTGTCTGTTTTTTCTGTGCAAAAGCTTTTTAATTTGATATAATCCCATATGTTGACTCTTGGTATTATTTCTTGTGCAGCTAGGGTTCTGTTCAGAAAGTTCTTGTCTATGCCTTCAAGGGTTTTACTTATTTTGTCTTCCAGTAGGTTAAGTGTTTCTATTTCATATTTTGGTCTTTGATCCATTTTGATTGTAGTTTAGTACTTTTGAGAGTGATGAGGCTAGATTCAGTCTTCTGCATAAGTAGAACAACTTTCTTCAGTACTATTTGTTAAAGAGGCTATTTTTCCTCCAGTGTATGTTTTTGGCTCCTTTACTAAAGATCAGATAGCTGAATCTGCCTGGGTCTTTTTTCCTACATCCTCTGTTTTGTTTCATTGATCCACCTGTTTTTGGGCCAGTGCCATCCTGTATTTATCACTGCAGCTTTGTAATATAACTTCAAATCCAGGATAGTGGTGCCTCCTGCTTTGTTCTTGTTATCCAGGATTGCTCTTTGCTAAGCTGGGTCCCTTCTGGTTCAAGATGAATTTTATGATTATTTTGTCTAGAATGCTGTTGGTATTTTGATTGAGAATGCATTAAATCTATCTATCAGTTTTGGGAGTATGACCGACTTGACAATATTGGTTTTGCCTGTGCAGGCACAGGATTTTCTTTCTATTTTCTGATGTCCTCTTCTATCTTCTTTTTCAGAGTATTATAGTCTTCACTGTGAGGGTTTTTTACACCTTTTGTTAATTCTCATTCGAGGATATCCTTGAGAACATTTTAGAGTGCTGATTTGGTGATTATGATTTTCTACTCTTTGTCATGGAGACACCTTAATTTCCATCAATTTTGAAGGAGTTTTGCAGGATGTATCAGTCTGGGTTAGAAGTTGTTTTCTTTTAGGGCTTGAAACACCTCATGTCAAGCTCTTTCGGCCTTTGAGGTTTATGTTGAGGAGTCTACTGTAATTCTAATGGTTTTACATTTACAAATGATTTCTTGCTTTTCTCTATCAGCTTTTAATATTTTGTTCTTGTGTTGGATAGACTTCTGAATTTTGACTATGATGTGGGGAGGCAGAGGTTCTTCTCTAATTATGTCTATATGGGGTTCCATATACGTCACTTACCTGTGTGCTAAATTCTCTTCCCATATTTGTAAAGTTTTCTGCTATTACATCTGTAAATAGGTTTTTAAAGCCATTTGTGCTGTCTTCTGAGTTTTTACTAATGTCAGTTAATCTTAGGTTAGTCTTCTTTTTATCATTTAGTTGGAGCTATTTTCCATGTTCTTTTGTTGTTGTTTTTTAATTAACTAATTTTTTGGTACTGGGATT
Organism: Dasyprocta punctata; assembly: GCA_004363535.1. Classification (NCBI taxonomy): domain Eukaryota; kingdom Metazoa; phylum Chordata; class Mammalia; order Rodentia; family Dasyproctidae; genus Dasyprocta; species Dasyprocta punctata. Next base: position 1,916 of record RJWM01027863.1, on the reverse strand, counting down.
TGAACTTGGGGCCTTGCACTTGCCAGGCAGGTGCTGTACTGCTGAGCTAGATCCCCGGCCTTCTTTTGTTGTTTTTAAGGTATCTCTGAGTTTGTGATCAATTACCTGTATCAGCCTTGTCTTTCAGTTCTGACACTGTCCTCATACTGGTAACTTCTGCTGTCCATATTTTGGTTAGAATTTTTATCTCTTGCATTTCTATTTCGTGCCTTTCTATGGAGTCTAATCTGCACTAAAGTTGTCATTAATACTTTATATCATTTTTTTTTTAGCTCGGCTATCTCATTTTAGTGTCTTCTGTAAACTCACTTATTATTTCTGTTTAGTTTTATCTTCTTTAAACTTGCTTGAGTACCTTATTGATTTTTTTTTGTTTCTTTGTTTGTCATTTTGTATAATTCGTGGTTTTTAATGTCCTCCTCATTGATTCCTCATTGATCAGTTATGGGAAAGTTGGAAGATTTGGAGGCATTTTCCTGCCTTTTCTTCTTATGTTTCTATTTATTTCTTTTTTTTATGTGCTGAGGCTTGCAGGGTGATGATAGTAGAATAATTTTGTTGCTAGCGTGAGATCTCTTTATTTAGTCTTTGTTTTCTAGTGATGCATTCTGAGTGTGGTTAACTATAGAGTTTCGCGTCTGTCCCAGAATCTGACCACCTCCATTAATTTGGGAAAGGAGCGTGCAACATAATTGACGTAGGCATCCAGTTCTCCAAAAAATGACACAAAAGACAGACCAGATTTGGGATGCAGTAAAAATTCATTGATATCAACAACTGTGTCACTCTGACAATAGCTGCAAAATCAGCAACAATGATAGTGTCAAAGACAAACTGGATATTGATATATCATAAGAAGAGTGGGAGTTACCACTGTACCATTCTTAACTACAGAAAAGAGATCAAGAATTATAATTTAGGCACAAAGACAAACCAAATATTAACATACAATAAATATATACTAAATGCAACAACTGTACCACCATTAATAATAGAAAATAATTCAAGGATAATGTTATTGAGTTAACTAGATATTTAAAAATTGTAAGGTTTAATGCCACTAAAGATGAATTGGGCAGGGAACAGAAGAATGAAAGAAGTACAAATTTAAAAATAAAGAGGATAAGAAGGAGAGAAAAGTGAGACAAAGGTTCTTATTAAGGAATGGAAAATTAATACAATTATGTGAAAGTGATAAAAAAACAAGAAAAAGAGATTAAAACAAAACAAACAAACAAACAAACAAACAAACACAAACCCTCAAAAGCTAATGAAGAAAAAAAGCCAAAAAGAAAATAAGTGTCCAAAAAAACTCTTTGTTTTTGAATGTGTGATTTATTTTCAGGGTCTGCAATATTGTGATCTGCTACATATGGTCTGAGGAATACTGAATCATTGCTGAGACCTGTTTTGTTTTCACACTTACATTTTTGTGTGTGAAAGCTGGATCCTGCCCTGCATTTCCTGGGGCAGGTGGGTGTAGTCAGTCAACGATTTTTGCCCTAGGGCTTTACTCTCTCTGGCAGTTCCAGTTTCTGTGTTTCAGTTTCTGTGTTCTTCTGTGAGCCCCAAATCATGGATTTCTTTATATCTTGTGGGTTTGTGAGGTGCCCTCCCCATTCCTGATACACCTCAGGCTGTGGCAGTCTTTCAAGCTGAGCCATATCCCTGCTCAGGTTCATAGATGGAAAAAGCAAATAGAGCCCTGAGATTTGTGCTGGATGGAGGCTGTGGGATTTGAATTCAAGCAGACCACTGGACTTAATGCCAGTGCTTTCAGACCCAGTACCTTCTGAAAGTCTCACAACCAGACTGGGTTCTCACCAGTGAGAGTAGGACTCCTGCATCTTGCCTGGCCTAAGTGTAAACTTCTCAGAGGTGAGGTCATTGTCCAGCCTGTACCCTCTCCGAGACTA
>RJWM01027862.1:0-26321 GCA_004363535.1 Dasyprocta punctata | reverse complement strand
GCAAGGCCAGCCTAAACTACATAGTGAGACCCTGCCTCAAAAAACCAGGGCCAGAGCTGGGCATGGTGGCACACACCTTTAAGCCCAGCACTCAGGAGGCTGAGGTAGGAGGAGTGTTGTGAGTTCCAGGCCGGCTTGGGCTACAACGCAAGCACAAGGCTGGCCTGAGCTACATAGTGCGACCCTGCCTCAAAAAATCAGGGCCGGGAGTTTGGCTCAGTGACTTAAGCGCCTGTCTGACAAGGCGTGAGGTTGTGAGTTCAATCCCCAGTGCCAAAAAAAAAAAAAAAGAGGGCCAGGAGTTTAGCTCATCGGGTTAAGCACCTGCCTGGTGCCACCAAAACAAAAAACAAAAAAAAAAGGTGAGCAAGGGGAAAGTAGTACAGGTGGGGTTGGAGAGGCCCCGAGGCTGGTGTGGCCCTGCCCCACTATTCTGGTGAGGTTCAGGTATGCCCAGAATACCCCAGGCTGGGACGACAGGGAGAGCTAACCTTCACTGAACACAGGCTGTGCACCAGGCTCTGCCCTAGGCACTCTACCCAAAATGATTTCTCAGTGCTAGGGACTGACCCCCAGGTCTTCACACTGAGCTACATCCCCAGTCAATTTTTTTTTTAACTTAAAAACAAATGTATCTTTGAAACAGAGTCTTGCTAAGTTGCTCAGGCTAGGCTCAAACTTTTGATCCTCCTGCCTCAGCTTCTCAGAGTGCTGAAAGATTACACAGGGATGCACCACAACACCTCCTCTGACTCCTTTACTTCTCACACGCAGGCACAGAGAGGTGAAGTAACGTGCTAAGGTCACACAGCAAGCAAGAATCAGACATAGGTGGTCAGGCTCAGGTTACCTCACTACCAAGACAGCTTTGGCTGGAGAAACCAAGGCTGTCAGGTGGTGTCTACTGAGACTGTTGCTGAGGCTGGATCCAGGATGAGGGCTTCTCCTTGGAATGGCTCTCTTGGGGCAGCTCCATCTGTAATCTGAACCCTGGCAGTGCACAAAATGCAAGCCAAACAGGAAATCAATACTCTGGAGAGTACTAAAGAGATGGGCAAGAATGTTAAAAGAGCCTCCACCCACCACTTCTCCCCTGAACACACTGAGACCAAGGTACAAACCACAGTATCCAGAGCCCCGCAGCCACAGGTATGTGGGCTGGCAAGGCCATGCCAAGGCCAGCGCATCTGCCATAGGACGCACGGTTGTTATTCCAGGGCCCACTGTGAATCAAGCACAGTGAGTGTTACTTAATGCTAATAATGCTCTAGATGCATGGGACTTGACTCTGCAAGGTTTTATTAACCTTCCCACAAGCACCAACCAAAGCAAGCAAGCTAACAAGTATTTACTGCACCCGTCTGTGTTTGGTCCTGGCAAAGGACACAGGTGCCAAGGAAGCTTGGCATCATTCTGCTTGTATCTGTCCCAGGCTCTACCCCATTCATCTGTCCCATTAGGTGCTGACTACATAGCCAGAGATCCTTAGTAGGTACCTGGTCAAAGCCTTCCACACTAAAGAAAATCACTTGTTCTACATATACTTTTTTGTTTGTTTCTGAGACAGGCTCTCACTATGTAGTTTAGGCTGGCCGTGAATTCACTATGTAGTCCAAACTGGCCTGAAACTCAGCAACCCTCCTGCCTCGGCCTCCCAAAGGCTAGGATTATAGGTACCCACCACAACACCTTGCTTTTTTTTTTCATACCTGGCTTTTGAATGAACTTTTTTTTTTTTAACTTGGACTGATTACCAGGTATCTGGAACAGTAAAGAACAGAATTTAGAGGGGCTGGGAGTTTGGTTCAGTGGCTTAAGCACCTGCCTGGCAGGCATGAGGTTGTGAGTTCAATCTCCAGTACTGAAAAAAAAAAATTAAAAAAAAGAATAGAATTTAGGGCTGGAGATAGACTTGCCTATCATGTATAAAGACCTGGATTCAATCCCCAAAGCCCTTTAATCCCAGCACTCAGGAGGCTGAGGCAGGAGGATCATGAGTTCATGACCAGCCTGGGCTACAAAGTGAGTTCAGGCCAGTTTGAACTGCGTCGTAAGACCCTGACTCAAAAAATAGGGTCAGGGATTTAGCTCAGGGTGTAAGCACCTGCCTGGCAGAAACAAGATTGTGAGTTTGATCCCCGGTACCAAAAACAAACAAACAAACAAACAAACAAACAAACAAAAAAAAACCACAAAGCCCCAAAAGGAAAAGATAAATCAGAGCAGAATTTAAAAGTCAGTCCAACTCTAGAAAACAGATATTTCTCATCCCTTTCTGGCTCTACTTTAGACTCTATAACCTTCTCTCAGGCTCACGGCCTTGGCCTCACTCCCAGAATAACTCAACTCCTGACCCAGCACAACCTAAATGAAGAGAAGGGTAGATGCCCACCCACTCCACCCAACACACGGCTGTCCTGGATGGAACCAGACACTGCTTATCACAGGTCACCCTCATTGCTCCCCTGGGAGGTAGGCACAGCAGAGTGTTTCCAAGAAGGAAACAACCAGAGCTTAGAAGTCATTTGCCCAAGGCCACATGGCGGGTGAGCAGCTGGGGGAGACTCCCCAGGGCTGCTCCAGGACCCATGCCGCCTTTAGGAAGCCACTGCATTGAAAACCCGATTATCTGCTGAGCAAGGTGGTGCACCTGAGCTCTAGGCCAGCCTGGGCAACACAGCCAGACCCTGTCTCAAAAAAATATAAAAAAAAAAAAAGTACTACAGAATATGTACTAAGGAACCACTTCACACTGTCAAAGTCTTAACTGCATAATAGCACGTCCTTCTTACAGAGTTGATTTACAGGACTCACAAACACTACAGAAATTAGCTCCTGACTTCTCCCAGTATTTTACCCCTCCACTAAGAGAAGGGACAAGGTTGTGGAGTTATTTCCACGTCCCTGACGGGAGACAAAGGTAGAGAAGGACTGCTGAGGTTCTTTCTGGGGACAGTTGGAGAATGCAGAGGGAACACAGGGCCCCACTCCAGGATGGGGTACAGCTTGCAATGAGGCGCAAGAGGGAACATGCCTGGAATCCTCCCACAGTGTTTGTGACATGCCATTCCCCCTTTGCTGCTCCGGGGTGTGGCAGGACATGGGCAGACACAGGCGCAGAGCTACACGCTGACACCAGACCTGCCAGCTCTGTGAGCCACTCCTGTAGTTTAAAAAAAGAGAATCTAAATCTTTACTACTTCTTCCTGCATCCTACCTTTGTCATACACAAGTAACTTTCCACTCCTGTTATTAATCTTCTTCTACTCCCTTGAGAATTGCTTTCTTTCCCCCTCTCAAAAATGTCACATTGGCCACAAAAACACAGATTTAACTCTAATAGAGCAAGCTCCTCCATGTCCAAACTAGTGGTTCTTTAAAAGAAAGGCTTCACTTACTGTTTAAATCAGTTTCCTTAGAATGGCCATTAAAATTTCTTTCTAAAAACTTCTGGAAGCCGGGCGTGGTGGCGCACGCCTTTAATCCCAGCACTCGGGAGGCTGAGGTAGGCGGAGCGTTGTGAGTTCGAGGCCGGCTTGGGCTACAACTCGAGTGCAAGCCCGGCCTGGGCTACATAGTGCGACCCTGCCTCAAAAAAAACCAGGGCCGGGAGTTTGGCTCAGTGCCTTAAGCGCCTGCTCTGGCAGGCACGAGGTTGTGAGTTCAATGCCTGGTGCCGCAAAAAAAAAAAAATAAAAAATAAAAAAAAAAATAAAAACTTCTGGAGAGGGGAGGCTGGGGATTTAGCTCAGGGGCACAAGGGCCTGCCTAGCAAGCGCAAGGTCATGAGTTCGATCCCCAGTACCAAAAATATATAAATAAATGAATAAATAAATACTTCTAGGTTACTTTCTCCTAGACAGCTGTACTTCAACCACTACAGAAGTCCCACAAACAATAATTCAACCCACGAGTCTTCTGTACTCAATTTACGATTACCACAGTGGGAACCCATCTGTGTACCCCTCATAGTTTTGGTAAAATAATGAATATATTTGTTGCAGGCATGCAATTGTGAATTTCCATGCACTGGTTCATAGAAATACAAGGTTGATCCTGCCTTATGTCCACTTGGCATATAAGGAAAAAGAACCTGGGGGTGGTGGCATATCGCAAGTTAACAGTCCTGCCTGAGCAATTTATCAGGACCCTGTATTAAAATAAAAAAGGGATGGTATGGTAGCTCGGTGTGAAGCCCTGGATTCAATGCCCAGTATGGAAATAAAGACCAACGACAGAAAGAGAGAGGGTGGGGGAGAGTGAGAGAGAGAAGGAAGGACAGAAGGAAGGGCCTGGAGAACTGAAACAACTGGCTGGAGCCATCAGATTAGAAATAACCAGCCCAAAGTGGAAGTAAGAATTTGAATTCTGGAGTTAAGAGTCCCATCCTCCCGTCTCTACCATCACCCAAACTCTTTCAGATTTCTTCCTCTCTAGGTTTGTTTAGCTACTCAACTTATTTCACAACTCCCAGCAAAATTCTATTACTTGTCAGCCAGCTGTGTGCCCTGTCCCACCCCAGGGACCAAGGACCCGGGCGGCCCAGGGCCATGGGCGCGGGACACAGGGTAAACAAGACAAAGTCCCCGCTCCCCGGAAGCGCTCGCCTTGCTCGGGTTTGAAGCAGGTTGCGATCTGTGTCCTGAAGGACAAAGTTCTGAGCGCTGTCTGCGGCGGTTTTCTGTATGGTCTTTGCATCAGCGCACCCCTCAAAGTTTCCCCGTTGAACTCCGGGGAGTATTTATATTTTAGGAGCAGAGGTGGTTGTCCCACAAAATTCAGAATCGGTACTCTGTGCAAAAGATGTTTTAAAAAATTATCCCAGAAAGAGGAAGGGAAAAGTCCGGAAAGGAAGAGCATTCAGAGCTGTTGGAGAGTCTCTAGCTCGATTTTTTAACTTTATGGCCGAGGACACAAGCTCCAGCGGAGCAACTGGACCTTCCCAAGGTCACGAGCCAGTAAGGGGGACGGAAGTGTGTCCCGGGCCCGGCCTCAGGAACGCTCCCTCCACGCCAGTGTTTATCCGGCAGCCACGCCCGCCCGGGGCCCGAGATCAGTGGGCAACCTGACACCCGCTTCTCCCACAGTCAGTCCCCATGTCCACCCTCCGCCAGGGTCTAGCTCGCGCGGGAGGAGGTGAATAGCCCGGCTCGGCTCCAGATCCCACCAACCCGGACAGGGACCCAGTCACAGAAAACCCCACCCCTTCCCTCGCGCCCTCGCCCCCGCCCCCGCCCGGCATAGTCGCACGTGCAGCGCCTCGTGCACCCGACACCAGCCCCGCCCCCGTCGCCCATTGGCCGCTTGCGCCTTCCTCCTCTCCCTCCCAACGCTGGCCGACTCGGCTGCGGCTCCACGTGACCCGCAGGGCCCGCCCCGCCCGTCTGCTCCTAGCCCCACCTTCCTCCTGGCCCTTTGGCAAGATTGCAAGAGTGGGATGTGAGGCAAGGCAAAGAGCGGTGGTGGCCTGGAGTAGGGTGGGGGTCATGAAGACAGTAGCGAAGGGCACACACTGGCAGAGAGATAAGGGACTGGCGCAAAAGAAAGTCTACGACACAGCCTTTAGCAGGCGCCAATCAGGGGCCCGGGGCGGGAGCGCGCTCTCCTCACCTGGCCCCGCACGTGTCCCGCTCCCCCTGGTCACCTGGCCAATCCGGGCTCGCAAAATCGCGCCCACCCCTCGCAGGGCGAGCCTATCCGAAGCCGCGCTCCGGGCGCCGCCGGCTTGTTCTCATGAATAATGAATATGCGTGAGACTGTCCGCAGGCGGGGCAGCGGTGCGGGGAGGCGGGGGTGCGGCGGCGCGCCTGCGCAGTAGCCGCTCGTGTCGGCAGCTGCGGCGGGTCGCGCAGCTCTGGCCCATCTCAGGGGGCGGGCGAACGGGGGAAGCGAGGTGCGCCAGCAGAGCGCGGGACACGATGTCCGACGCGGGCGGCGGGAAGAAGCCGCCTGTGGAGCCGCAGGCGGGGCCGGGGCCCGGGCCGGGGCGCGCAGCTGGGGAACGGGGCCTCCCAGGGTCCTTCCCTCTGGTCCTGAAGAAGCTGATGGAGAACCCCCCGCGCGAGGCGCGCCTCGGTGAGGAGGCCCCTACCGCTGCCTGGGGCGGGGCTTCTGCAGGGGCGGGGCCTCGCGAGGGCGGGGCAGGGAGGTCGGAGGTCAGGGTGAAGTGGTAAGGCAGAAGCAGAGGGGGAGGGGGGCCGGGGATGACTAGGGGCCTGCGGGAAGAGGCGGGGGTTGGGAGAACGGGTCAGGGGACGAGCTGGAGAAGTTGGGTCGGTGGGGAGAGAGTGGGGTGGGATAAGAGGAGGCGTTGGTGTAGAGGTTCCCGAGGAGGCTGAGGCGGTCGGAACAGCCGCTTGCTGGGCGCTCAGGGCGCCTCCCGGGGCCCACCTTGCACCTGCACTGGTCTTTGGAATGCTTGTCTGAAATGCCGGTTCCTGGGCCCCACCCAGGCTGCGGATACTGGGACAGGAGCCCGCATTTCGAGTAGCACCCCACTGCAACCCAGCAGTTTCAAAGTGCCCCAAAGTTTGAGAAGTGCTGGTCTAGGGAGCAGATAGTGTATGGCCTTGGCCCCTCCTGGGGGAGGAGGTGTCTTCCTGCCAGGGGATGAGTATTCCCAGCTACTGTGTCTACGGTGGAGCTGCTGCTGCTGCTGCTAATGTGCAGATGTGGGGTGCATGTGGGGTGAGCATGGGTCGTCTTTTAGGGACAGGACTTGGAGGAGGCAGGAGTGGAATGAAGGTGAGACTCCCTAGAGACCATGATGGCAGGGATTGTGGACTTTCATCTTGTTGCTCGGGCCAGCAGCGTCTCCGGGGCCTATGTGGAAAGCAAAAATTTTGGCCTCAGTTGCACCTGAAGATGAAGTTGAGGCAGCAGCAGGGGGAGTGCCACCTATTGTGGAGTTTTGGGTGCACAGAGCTGCACTTCCAGTGTGAGATCTTTGAATTTCCACCAGCCATCCATGTAATTTGGGAAGGGATAGGTTCGCTGGAATTAATTCTCCTTTTTAAAAAGTGCCATTTTCCTTCCTTTCCTGGGTGTGTTCTGAGGCTCCCGTCCCTGTGACAGTCACTGTTGAGTTATAAATAGCTACAGCACATCAGGTGAGGCCAGGCTCTCTCCTGCTTCAGGACCTCATGAGCACAAACCTTTTTGTTTGTTTTAAGGCAGTGCTTTGTTACCAGTCTGGGACTGAGACAAGCCGCAGGGCAGATGTTCACTTCTGGTAGGTTCTTTAAGATTACCAAACAGCAATTACCTGTAACAGTTCCTGTCCTTTACATTTCCAGGGTGCTCATGAGGTGCTCTGACATAAGCTTCTTTCATTTAGACTTCCACAACAGCCCTGTAGGGCCTCATCGTCACTTTTCCCTGAGAGAGGTAGGGTTGCGTTCTCAAGGTCATATGGAGAGGCCTTATGGCTCGCAGTTTGGTGTTCTTCCACATTGGGAGCCACTGGTGTCCATCCCTATGACCTGAGTGATGGACACATCTTTTATCCTTTATAATTAATTTAAAATTCCACCCTAGGGCTGGGGATATAGCTCAGCAGCACGGTGCCTGCCTGGCAAGTGTGAGGTCAAGAGTTCGATCCCTGGTACCAAAAAAACCCAAAAAAACAGAAAGACTCCACCCTAGTGGGATTGTAGGTCATTGGTAGAACACCCTTGCCAGCACCTCAAAAATAACCACACACAAACACACATGCGTATCCAAAGAATTCCCTGCGCTTTAGAGAAACACTGATTCAAAATATTCCTAATTTCTTAGGCCAGGCAAAATCTGGAACTTACGGTTGCCTGTTCTTTGGAATGGCTACTTTTGTCTCACCTTCCTTCTCTTTCCTCCTCAATCCAAAATGACACTACCCAACATAGGTCAAATCCTTTGCGACAGAGTGTGAAATCAGGATCTCAAGAGTAGCAGGGAGACCATGTGGGCTGCCCAGCCAACAAGACTTGGCTTTTTTACTTCCCAGTTTAAACCAAAGTCTCATAGAGAAGACAGTTGAAAGAATTCAAGTGAATTCACATTAGAAGCCATGACCAAGTGCTGTTTCTCAAAATCTGTTTTCTTTTCTTTTTTTTTTTTTTTTTTTTTTTTTTTTTTTTTTTTTTTTTTTTTTTTTTTTTTTTTTGCACCAGGGATCGAACTTACAGCCTTGCACCTGCCAGGCAGGTGCTTAAGTCACTGAGCCAAACTCCTGGCCTCAAAATCTCCATCTTAACTCACTAGGTGTGTCCATTTTTATTGAACCGGCAGGCTCGTTTTTGACCAGCTGTGGTGTAAAAGTGCATGCATGACTGGTTTATTTCCAGCATAATCATATTTGAATTTTCCTTTTCACTTCTAAATCTAGAGTTCAGAGTTGTCTCTTTCAATTTTGAAAACCCATTATGAACTTGTCATGATTTTATCTCCCACTTCTCTGATTAGCCTCCGTGTCAGTTTAATTTCCTTCCAGCCTTGTCACATTTTTCACTTGTCTTTTTTTTTCTTAATTGCCCTCCGTTAGATATCCATGTACAAAACTTTTTAAAAAATATTTTTTAATGTACATAACTGTTTGACTGAGATAGTCAGGTGGGATCTGGTCCACACTAATTGGTTAGTTTTGCTTTGAATGAGAATACGGTTTTTTTACTTCAGCTCCACCCTTCTTCCCCTCAGAAAACCTGCATGCAGCCTTTTTTGCTTGCTCAGGGATAAAGGCCTCTGGAAAAGGTTATTGTGAAAGAGGTCCTGAAAAGACAGCTCCAGGTCTTCCCAGTCAGGTAACCCTGGAGTGACTCTGTTTGCAAACCTATCTCTGTACACATTTTCCCTTAGCCCACTGTCTGCCTACCTCTTTGTTGACTACCGAGATCTAGAACCAAATCAGACAAAGTCTCTACCTTCTGTGAGCTCACAGAACTGGTGAATACCTACCATGTGCCAAGTGCTCTGACAGACTTTCGCAAGTTCTTTGTAATCTTCACTGAAGAGGCAGCTCTAACCGTATGACTGTGAAAGACACTGAGCCTCAGAGAAGTTAAATAACATGGCCAAGGTCACCATCATACAGCTCATGGGTGGCAGCCCTAGGTAGCTGTAGAGAAGCCTAACTGAAGGAACAGATCAGGGAAATGCAGTTCTTGACCTTAGGGCCTCTAACCTTTCAAGCTGAGCTATCAGGAAAGGTCAGTAGCTGGGGGCACATGCCTTTAATCCCAGCACTCTGGAGGCTAAGGTAGGAGGAGCATTGTGAGTTCGAGGCCGCCTTGGGTTACAACACGAGTGCAAGGCCGACCTGAGCTATGTACTGTGACCCTGCCTCAAAAAACCAGGGCTGGAAGTTTGACTCAATGGCTTAAGCGCCTGTCTGGCAGGTGCGAAGTTGTGAGTTTGATCCCCGGTGCCCCCCCCCCCAAAAAAAAAGGAAAGGTCAGAAACTGTACTTGCTTTCCATGGCTTCTCTTCTGCAGGTGCTAACCCCAATCCTGTTGTGCACTAACCAGGCGACCACAGCAGACCTCAGGAGGTGTGGCTGGCATTCCAGAAAGGCCAGGCACAGAAGAGGGCATGTTGCCCTCTCTCAAGGAAACCAGCCATCCTTGTTCAAGCACTGGGTTGTAATTGGAGCACAGGGTGGGTTTTGAAAATGCTTGGGACGGAATTAGGCCTCTGAGAAAGACAGGTCTGCCCAGAGACTGCTGCCCATCTCCTGGAATTGAGGTACTCTCTTGTTCGGTGTCTCATCACAGATTTTATTCACAGATAAGGAAAAGGGGAAGGAAAAGCTGGAGGAAGATGAGGCGGCAGCGGCCAGTACCATGGCTGTCTCTGCCTCCCTCATGCCTCCCATCTGGGACAAGACCATCCCCTACGATGGCGAGTCTTTCCACCTGGAGTACATGGACCTGGACGAGTTCCTGCTGGAGAATGGCATCCCTGCCAGCCCCACTCAGCTGGCCCAGAACCTCCTGCTGCCTGTGGCTGAGCTAGAGGGGAAGGAGTCCGCCAGCTCTTCCACCGCCTCCCCACCGTCCTCCTCTGCTGCTGTCTTCCAGCCTTCCGAGACCGTATCCAGCACAGGTTGGTGACAGGCCTCTGGGCAGGGCTGCTGGTTCCCACTAGAGCAGCTGCAGCCATATACCTTGCAAGCCCCTCTGCTGAAGGGGAGGCCTGTTGGCTGCAGTGTGGAAGATCCTTCTGCGACCCCTCCATCTCTGTCCCCGAGGTAGGAGATAAAAATGCTAGAAACCCCAGCAGCAGTGAGCACCTGCTGGTTGGTGGTTGTGCTGCTGGTGGCCAAAACAGTAGGGTGAGCCCTTCTGCTTGGAAGCTCTGCAGGCAGAAATCTCATCCTGCATTTCCTTAATGCTGTTCTTTTATCCCCATCACCTATGGTTTGTCCCAGATTATTGGGAAGCTCAGGCAATGATCTTTATTTTTTTTTTGAGACAGGATTTAACTATACAGTTCAGGCTGGCCTTGAACTCACTGTGTGGCACACACTGACCTCACAGTGATCTTCCTGCCTCAGCCTCATAAATGCTGGGATTATAGGCATGCACTGCCAGGCCTGGCAGCTTTAGCAGTTAACTCATAATACAGTATTTTCAGTCAAATCGTAGATATAACATGTTTTTATTTGTAAACATTTCAATATAAATCTAAAATGTAAGAATTTTTTAATTAACAAAAGCACTAATTTTTTTTTTCTTTTTTTGCGGCACCAGGGATTGAACTCACCACCTCACGCCTGCCAGACAGGCGCTTAAGCCACTGAGCCAAGCTCCCAGCCCTGGTTTTTTGAGGCAGGGTCGCACTATATAGCTCAGGCTGACCTTGCACTCATGTAGCCCAAGCCGGCCTCGAACTCACAATGCTCCTCCTACCTCAGCCTCGCGAGTGCTGGGATTAAAGGTGTGTGCCACCATGCCCGGCTCAAAAGCACCAATTTTATACATTGTCTGAAGTTGACAGTAAAAGTATCAGCATTCAGATTTCCAGAGCTGTTCTTATACATGCCATGGTTGTTTTGAGTCAGGAGCTACACAAATTCTGCATGTTGTATTTGGATGATATGTCTTTTTTTGGGGGGTGTGGTACTGGAGTACTGGGGATTCGTATGTGTCTTAACATTTCTTATTATCTATAAGTGCGCCTCCCTTTTTTCTTTTCTTTACTATTTGTTAGTGACACTGAACTATGTGTCCTGTAGTTTCACAAGTGCTGGGTTTTGTTGGCTCTCTTCCTGTAGCATGTTTCTGTGCCCCTCACTGGTTTCCCTTGAAAATTGCTGAGATACTAGAGCCTTCAGCTTGGGCTGGGGGTATAGCTGAGCAGCACAGCGCCTGCTTGGCAAGTGCAAGGTCCTAAGTTCAATTCCCAGTACCAAAAAAAAAAAAAAAAAAGAGAGAGGCTGATTCAAGTAGAATTCTCATTTGAAGACAGAAATTTTGGTGCCTGCTGAGTTGTCCCAGAAGGCTGATTGCATGTATGGGTAGAAAATGGACAGGAAATGACCCTGTCTTGTACCTTAGGCCAATCAGATGGCATTTACCTTTGAATTTTTTTTTTTTTTTTGAGACAGGGTCTCACTATGTAGTTCATGCTGGCCTTGAGCTCCCAGCAATCTTCCTGCCTCAGCCTCCTTGAGTATTGGGATTACAGGCTTGCGCCAGCACACCCAGCTTGATTTTGTTTTGTTTTACTTAATAATTTTGCAGTGCTAACAGCCAGGTGTGGTGGCGCACGCCTGTAATCCCAGCACTCAGGAGGCTGAGGTAGGCGGAGCGTTGTGAGTTCGAGGCCGGCTTGGGCTACAACGCGAGCACAAGGCCGGCCTGAGCTACATAGTGCGACCCTGCCTCAAAAAAACTAGGGCCGGGAGTTTGGCTCAGTGCCTTAAGCACCTGCCCTGGCAGGCGTGAGGTTGTGAGTTCAATCCCCGGTGCCACAAAAAAAAAAATAATAATAATAATTTTGCAGTGCTAGGGATTAAACCCAGGGCCTACATCCCCAGCCCATTTTTTTAAAATTTGAGACAGGTTCTTGCTCAGTTGCCCAAGTTGGACTAGAGTTTAGATCCTCCTGCTTCAGCCTCCCAGAGTGCTGGAATTACAGGCATCTTCCATCACACCCAACTTGATTGTGTTTTTTTGTTTTTTTGTTTTGTTTTGTTTTTTTTGGGATACCAGGGACTGAACTCACAACCTTGCGCCTGTCAGGCAGGCGGTTAAGCCACTGAGCTGAACTCCACCCCTGTATTTTTCGAGGCAGGGTCTCACTATGTAGTTCAGGCTGTCCTTGCTCATGTTGTAACCCAAACCAGCCGCAAACTCACAACGCTTCACCTACCTCAGCCTCCCAGGTGCTGGAATTAAAGGTGTGCGCCATCACTCCTGGCCTTGATTATGTTTTTCTTTTTATTTTTTATTTTTATTTATTTTTTATTTTTATTTATTTATTTTTTTTTTTTTTGCGGCACTGGTGATTGAACTCACAACCTCGCACCTGCCTGACAGGCACATAAGCTGCTGAGCCAAACTCCCGGCCCTGGTTTTTTTTGAGGCAGGGTCGCACTGTGTAGCTCAGGCTGGCCTTGCGCTTGCGTTGTAGCCCAAGCCGGCCTCGAACTCAACAACGCTCCTCCTACCTCAGCCTCCTGAGTGCTGGGTATTTTTTATTTTTTTGTGGTACTGGGGATCGAACTCACAGCCTCGCGCCTGCCAGACAGGTGCTTAAGCCACTGAGCCAAACTCCCGGCCCTTTGATTGTGTTTTTAAATGAAGATTTCTAATGACGTATAGCATGTGAAGGTGCACATTTCATAAGTTTATAACTCAATAAATCTTCACAAGGTGGACGCACTATGTAATTGCCACTCAAATCAATCCAGAACACTGGTACTTTTGGTGAAGTGCCTTGTGATCCTGTGTAGTTCTTACTCCCCAAAGGTAACCATTATTCTAATTTTTGTCACCAAAGAATAGTTGTTCTCATAGTTGAAATTTCTATAAATGGAATTGCATGTTATGTCTTTTTTTTTATTTTTTATTTTTATTTATTTATTTTTTTTTTGTGACACCAGGGATTGAACTCACAACCTCGCACCTGCCAGACAGGCACTTAAGCCACTGAGCCAAACTCCTGGCCCTGGTTTTTTGAGGCAGGGTCGCACTATGTAGCTCAGGCCGGCCTTGCGCTCACGTAGCCCAGGCTGGCCTCAAACTCACAATGCTCTTCCTACCTCAGCTTCCCGAGTGCTGGCATTAAAGGCGTGTGCCACCATGCCCGGCTTAAAATTAACCGCATTTGTACTGTCTTGCATTTAGAGTTTTTTAGAGCTGTGTAACATACTTGTAATGTGTACATAAGAATATCTTAACATTAACAAAATAGTTTTCCAGAATGTACTAACGGAATGCTGTTTTGACCAAAAAAAATCACAATATAGATTTTGAGATTCGTGTTCACGAATTGTACACACGATAGAAATAAAAGTAGGGAGCCGGGCATGGTGGCACACGCCTTTAATCCCAGCACTCAGGAGGCTGAGGTAGGAGGAGCGTTGTGAGTTTGAGGCTGGTTTGGGCTAAAACATGAGTGCAAGGCTGGCCTGAGCTACATAGTGTGACCCTGCCTCAAAAAGCTAGGGCTAGGAGTTTGGCTCAGTGACTTAAGCGCCTGTCTGGCAGGCATGAGGTTGTGAGTTTGATACCCGGTGCCACAAAAAAAAAAAAAAAGTAGGGTAGGGCATGGTGACTGATGCTTGTAATTCCAGATATTCAGGAGACTGAGGCAGGGTTGTAAACTCATGGCTAGCCTGGGAATCTTCGTGAGACCCTGCCTCAAAATAAAAACAGCCAGAGAAGTATCTCAGGATTCCCTGTGTTCAAGTCTCCCTCTTAATTTTCCAGGTTCTGTAGAAAAGTTATGAGTAGTATGTATTGTTTTGTGCCTGGCTTTTACTCAGCTTTGTGAAAGTCATCCATTCTGTTGCTAGTTTGTTGGTTTTCATTGCTGAGTAGTATTCCATTGTATGGACATGACACAGTTTATGCATTCTACAGTTGAAAGGCACTTGGGCATTTCTAATTTGGTTTATGAATGGTGCTGCCGTGAACATTCATATGCATGTCTTCTGGTGAATACATGAATCTGTTTCTCTTGGACATTTACTTAGGAGCAAGCTGGTAGGGTCATTGGACATTTATATGCAACTGTTGTTGATGCAGCCAAGTAGTGTTCAGAATGGTGGCATCCACCAGCCTTCGATGTCAGCTTTGACATCTTTTGTTCTGTTTTGTTTCGTACCAGGGATCAAACTCATGACCTTGCACTTGCCAGGCAGGCACTTATGCCACTGAGCTAAAACCCTGGCCCTGTTTTGTTTTGTTTTTTGGTACCAGAAATCAAACTCAGGACCTTGTGCTTGCCAGGCAAGTGCTTGTGTCCCTGAACTATATTCCCAGCCCTGACATCTTGGTTGGGTCTCAGAGAATAATGTTTCAAGCAAATTATCAGCAGACTTGTTAATAACCTCTTTTCCTCCACCAGAGTCATCTAAAGTCTTACAGTTAGTTGCTAGAGTTTGTTGGCAGAGCTATCCACTAGGAAAGGGGAATTGCTCACAATTCTTCTCCCTGAGCCTCTGTTTCATGCACTATTAGGAAATTATTCCCAAAGCTGGACGTGGTAGTGCACGCCTTTAATCCCAGCACTTGGGAGGCTGAGGCAGGAGGACCATTGTGAGTTCAAGACCAGCCTGGGCTACAAAGTGAGTTCAGGGTCAACCTGAATTGCATAGTGAGACTCTACCTCAAAATATAGGGCTGGGGATTTAACTCAGTGGCCTAAGTGCCTGCCTGGCAAGTGTGAGGTTGGGGGTTCGATCCCCGGTACCAAAAAAATAAAAGGAAATTGCTTCCATTTGTTTCTGGGGCCTCTCTCTTGTCCTGTCCCTGAAATTTAACTCCACCTCAGCGTTTCGTTGCTGCTGAAAGGTATCCAGACCGTGGTGTCACTTTGAATGCATTTCCATGTGGTAGTTACCAAGGCTTTTTATCCTGTGCCTGTGGGGTCTGGCAGGCCCTTCAGGAAGCATGTGGGTCCCTACTCATTCACGCCTCTGACTCACACTTCTTTGTACTTAACTTCCTCTAACAGGATTTAGGTGTGTGATCCACTTAAAACCCAGGTCTGATCCTGCCATGCCTTTGCTTAGAGCCCTCCAGTGACCTCACATCTCAAGAGAAAAATTGAAGTGGGCACAGTGGTGCACACCTATAATCCCAGCACTCTGTGAGGCTGAGGCAGAATGATGAGAAGTTTAAGCCCAACCTGGATAACATCCTGCGGATGGAGCTCAGTGCAAAGGTCCTGGGTTCAATTCCTAATATAGTTTTATCAAAATAAATAAAGTAAGAAAGAAAGAAAAACTAAAATCTAGTGACATTCACACCAGTTAATTTTTTGTTAGTGCTAGCGAGACTTTACTTTTAACTTTGATATTTCTTACATTGTAGGGTATGTAGCAACCTCCTTGACCGCTGCCTGCCATCAGCACCCGCGGTGGTCTCTTGTAGAGCAGAATCTCTCCTAGCATTGGAAACACAGCTTGATTGGGTTTGGAGGACCAGCATCTTCCATTCCAGTCCTGTTACTTTCCCTCTCATTCATTCACTCCAGCCATGTTTGCCTCCCAGGTGTTCTTTGAACACACCAGCCAAGCACCTACCTGAGGGTATTTGCACTTGATTAACGGTTACACTTTTGAAGTGTTCTCCCACGTACCTACATAGGCTTCTGACATTGTTAAAGATTAAAAAGGAAGCCGGGCGTGGCGTCGCACGCCTTTAATCCCAGCATTCAGGAAGCTGAGGTAGGAAGAGCGTTGTGAGTTCCAGGCCGGCTTGGGCTACGACGTGAGTAAGGCCAGCCTGAGCTACGTAGTGCGACCCTGCCTCAAAAAACCAGGGCCGGGAGTTCGGCTCAGTGACTTAAGCACCTGTCTGACAGGTGCGAGGTTGTGAGTTCAATCCCCAGTGCCTAAAAAAATAGGGCTGGGAGTTTGGCTCAGTGGCTTAAGTGCCTACTTGGCAGGCGTGAGGTTGTGAGTTTTATCCCCAATACCGACAAAAAACAAAACAAAACAAGGATTAAAAAGGAGGTTATCTATATAATGTCAGCCATCTCCTCTAGAATAACACTCCATGAAAGCAGTGATTTTTTTTCTTGTTTGTTATACTCGTTTGTCTTTGACTGGACAGTACTAAGCATATATTTAGCATTTAGTTGGCTGAATATTCTCATCACTCTTGTTTGAAGCACTGAACAAGTAGGTCAGAGGTCTAGTGTTTGTGGTTTTTTTTTGTAAATGTAACTTTTATCTCTAATGATACATAACCTTTGCACTCTGAAATTGACTTTAATCCAGTGTTCACTATAAAGTAGCAACCAGATAGGGTAGCAAACAAGGAGAAATTAGAGTCAGCTAGAGTAAGATTCAAATTTGGGGCTGGGCCAGGAATTTAGCTCAGCAGTACAAGTGTGTACCCAGCAAGCGCGAGGTCACGAGTTAGATTCCCAGTACCAAATTTGGGACTGGGTGTGACAGTGCAAATCTGTAATCCCAACACTCTGGGAAGCTGAGGCACTTAATGAAGCCCTGTCACAAAATGTAAAAAGGACTGGAAATGTAGCTCAGTGCAGAGGTCCTGGCTTCAATCCCCAGTCCCACATGTTCAGTTACTTATCTGACCCTAGAAAAACCATCCCTTTTCTCTGCTCCTTTGCGTCCTCATCTGTGAAATGGAGTTAATACTGGTCTTTCAGAGTGCATTAAGACTAAATGAGCACATCAACTAACATGCCTCAGGGCTCAGAAGTGGACCCTGTGTCAGCTACTCTGTCTGTGTCCCTAGTTCATTGTAGTGCATGGAGAGACTCAGCTGTTTCTCATTGCTGGAGAATTTGAGAATAGGAAGTTAACGATCTACAGTGATTTAATGTTTTGCTTAACATTTGGGGTGAGAGAGTTGGAAAATCCTGTCTGTTTTGAGAGCCTCAGTTTCCTTTGAAGAATTCTGTTCCTAAAGGGAAAAACTCTTTGGCTGGGGGTGTAGCTCAGTGGTAAAGTGCATTCTCAGCATGACTAAGGCCCTGGGTTCAATCTCCAGCATCACCACACACACACAAATAAAAGGAGTTCTTTTCATGTTTGTGTTGTTGAATTGACTCATGTGTGTCCCTGTGGCCCAGAGCTGGTACTGTCGTGGTTTTCTTCCCACCTAGGGGCAGTAGTTGGTTGTACAACCCTGAGATTCAAACAGGTGTCTTGGCAGGTGGCATGAATCTTCTCTGTCCACTGAGCTACTTTCAGACCACCTGCCTCTGTGTCTTTCAGAATCCTCCCTGGAAAAGGAGAGGGAAACTCCCAGTCCCATCGACCCCAACTGTGTGGAAGTGGATGTCAACTTCAACCCTGACCCTGCCGACCTGGTCCTATCCAGTGTGCCAGGTGGGGAGCTCTTCAACCCTCGGAAGCACAAGTTTGCAGAGGAGGATCTGAAGCCCCAGCCCATGATCAAAAAGGCCAAGAAGGTCTTTGTCCCTGATGAGCAGAAGGTAACCTGGTGTCCTTTATCAGTAAGGTATGACAGTGGCTTAAGAGTCTAGGTACTGGGCTGGGAATATAGCTCAGTTGTGGAACATTTGCTTGTCATGTGCTAGGCCTGGGGTCTATCCCCTGTACCTTGAAAGAAGTCTAGGGTCTGTACCCCCTTATGTGTTGTTTATCTGGAGGACCCTTCCTCTTTGTGGGCACCATTTAGAAAGACAAATTCAGTGCACAGAGCCACACCCTGCAGCAGTTTGTTAGAAATAATGGCAGTCACGTGGCATTTGATCCCAGGGGCTCCTGTAGTCTTTCTCTCCTTTCTGGTCACTCTGTGTTACTGTCCCTCTTCTCTGGCTTTAGTCCAGCCATTGGGCAAGAACTACTAGGACACAAGAACTAGGGTTGAACAAGTCCCCATTCTGAAGGACGAGCTTGTGTGTTCCCATCCCCGGGGGTGAGCAAGCAGCTCTCAAACTGATGGTTCTGTAGTGTGAAGAGGGAACTTTTTAGTTTTTCCATTCTCTCCTCTGAGAGACCTACAGGAGAGTCTTTTCAGCCAAGCTTTGGAGCTGAGTGCAGGCCCCACTTTACCTCTAGGACCTAGAAGGTGCTTTATCTGTGAAATGGGCATAATGCACCCGCCTCTCCAGATTTCTAAGATACCAATGTCGATGATGATGATGATGATGATGATGATGCAGTAAACATTTGTACAGCACTTACTGTAGGCCAGGCATGGTATATATATTCACTTGTTTAATCCTCAAACAACTCAGTAGTGTAGTTCCTGTTATTCTCCCCAGTATAAAGCAGAGGGACTTGGGACACTAAAGAGGTTGAGAAATATGCAGTTCCACTGCTAACAATCTTGCAGAGCTGGGATTTGCATGCAGGGGACTGAACCCAGGTCGCAGGCCCTTACCCACAGCCCACGCACCCAAATGAGGTGAGGCCATCAATGGCGCCTTATGCTGGAGCAGCAAAGGGCAGGCTGCTGGGAAACAGACCCCTTCCCTCCACCATGCAGCTTGCTGGAGGACTGCTTCTCATCTTGCCCCCACAGGGTGGGACAGTGGCGTTCCCCAGGACCCTGGTTTTAGCTCTGGTCACACCAGTGAATTCTGAGGGGAACTTGGGTGGTAGAAGGAGAAGCTTGGGTGACCTCACAGAGAAGCTGAGAGACCCACAGAGAACACTTCCCCACAGGATGAAAAGTACTGGACAAGACGCAAGAAGAACAATGTGGCAGCCAAGCGGTCACGGGACGCCCGGCGCCTGAAGGAGAACCAGATCACCATCCGGGCGGCCTTCCTGGAGAAGGAGAACACAGCCCTGAGGACGGAGGTGGCCGAGCTGCGCAAGGAGGTGGGCAAGTGCAAGACCATCGTGTCCAAGTATGAGACCAAGTATGGGCCCTTGTAACCTGTGCCCCCGCCCAGGCGGGGCACTTCCTGCCCCTCAGACTTCTGCCTGGGGGCTCCCAGCACCCCACACATGCGTGGAGACTTAGGACTCGTCGCGGGCGCATGGCAGCGCCTGTGCTCCAGGTGTGTTCACGTCTCAGCTTCATCATAACCTGGCCAGCGCACGAGGTGACTTCCTGGAGGCAGCCTCCCCCGATGGGGAACACTAGAGAATCTGCGCAGGGGGCATGCCCCAAGTTTCTGTTCCTGGATGTCCTGGCTGCGTCAGAAGGGACCTCCTTCACGGGACGCTCAGGCTTCCCCGACTCCCCTCGGTCTCCAGCCCAGGCTGCTGAGTGCCGTCTCTGCAGAACGAGTCATGATCATTGTCACCCTTACGTCTTCTCAGGTAGCAGGTGCATTTCCACTTGGGGCGTGTCTGTCACACACCTCACCCTCCCCAGACAGTCTCTGAGAGAAGTGTCATTCCCATCTCCTCGGAGGCAGAAAGACACAGCAGCCCCACTGTAAAGCATGTGCAGGCGGGCAGCAAGCCCGGGCACAGGGTCTCTGCACAACCCAGGGTGGGGCTGGGGTCTGGGGCTACAGCAGAACCTGCCGCAGCGTTCTCAGCCCTGCACCTCCTCTGTCTCGTGACTCTGAGACCTGTGGTCAGGAAGCCAGGATGGAGGCCTAGGGATGGGCTCCGTCTCGCCTGCCGTAGAGGGCCATTCCCAGGGTGCTGGTTCCTGGGCCCCGTTGGCCATGCAGAAGGAGGCCTTTGCATCTCTGCTCCAGGCCCATCCTGGAGGCCACCTAAATCTCTTTTGTCCCATTAGAGTAGCCTGTAGGCTGCTATTTCTTTTCATCCAGTAACCTTTCTCAGATCTTGGATTTAAAAGGAAAACCTTCCTCACCTAGGAAGCTTCCATTTCCTGGACTCAGTGTGCAACTTCTGCACGGTGTTGAGAAAACTGGCCTCGATGACCCCTTCTGGTGTGGGCATGAGCATGGGGCCTGTTTCTTGAGAAGCTCCATTGTTTTCTTGCTCTGCTCTGGCCCCGGCCAGAGTCCGCCCTGCCGTTGATCAGATTCCTCCTGTCTACTGCCCAGAGGTGTCTGCAGGAGCCACTGCAGTGGTAGTGCGGCTCTCACGGGGTAACAGGTTCTGTGACATCCTCATGGGACTGGACTTCCTTGGTCTTGGCCCGGAGTTGGGGGTCACCCCCACAAGCCTGGCCATGTGTGGACCAAGGTTTGGATCTGGGATTTCTCCGCCCCGTGGCTGCCCCTCACAGTGCAGCCAGAACGTTCTTTTGCTCTGCCCAGACTGACTTGAGGAACATCGTGGAACCCTGTGCTCCTTCGCGTCAGCTGGGGCACTCGTGGTGGCTGTGGTGTTTGCTCAGGGTGGGCAGCCTGTGTGAAGAGGAGGCAGAGGTGGTGACAGGTGCGCTTTGTCGTACTTAACACTGGCTTCATTTAAGGTGGTGCCTCAGTCCTGGGGCCCAAATCTAAAGACTTCTCCTAAGAGATGTTGAGATGAGAGGCAGTGTCTCTAGCCCTGGACTGCACGGCCTCCAGGACCTGTACACTCACCTCTTGGGGGCCTTGACAAGGGTCCCTAAGGCTAAGGTTTCTCTCGAAACCATGTGCACATTTTTCACTCTGTGGTGATGACACAGGGCCATTGCATCCAGCATGTCAGTGTCCTGCCCGGGCCACTCGCACGTCCGCCCGGTGTTCACCCTCTGGCCTGGCTGCTCACCCAGAGGGAGTTCTCATTCTGTTATTGGTGGACAAGCCTCGAGCTGGAAAGCTCTTTTTTTTTTTTTCCTTGGCTAGATAATAATGTTTGTGTTTTTCCAATTTTTTTTTTTTAAGGATGAACACCTATTCTGTGGGTCTTTCCAACCCCAGTGTGTGGGATGGAGGCTTAACGTTTCTCCCATCCCACCTCTGCCTGGGCGGCTCTCCTGCTCCTACCAGAAGCACTGGGTCTGCTTCCTACTCAATGTTTGCTGGGAAAGAGTTCAGCTGCTGGACGCTCAGGAGAGTCCTTTGAGTCAGTAGCCTGGCGGCGACAGGAAGGAGTGTGACCACAGGCTGGTGTTCTGGGTCCCTTCCCCTGAGCTAGGCCTTGTAGAAAGACTTGGTGCCTGCTCAGTGTCTTGGAGATCGAGCTGAAAGACAGAGGCTCCTGTGTGCAGGTCTTTGACATCTTCTAAAGCGTGCCAGTATGAAGAAACCGCTCACACTGGCCTCGCAGTGGGCTGACCTGGGGCAGGGGGGAGCTGTCCACGCCGCGAGTGTCTGTCCTCAGTTTTGTGGCAGCCTTGTTGCAACCTCAGAACAGACAAATCATGAATGAGCTGAAACACTGCAGGAATGTACATACAAGAAATATCTATCCAGGGCCGGGGATAGAGCGCCAGCAGCATAGCGCCTGCCTGGCAAGCATGAGGTCATGAGTTCAATTCCTGGTACCAGAAAAAAAAAGATATCTATCCAGATATAGAAATCCTTATGTCTAGAGAGCCAGCAGCCTAGGGAAGACCTGGGTAATCCTGCCTTGGCCAAAGGAAGAGCTCTGCCACCTAACTCCTGAGGCCAGGGAAGGGTGGCAGGTGGGTGGTAGGCGTGGGCAGGCTCCTTCGTGCCAGCCGGGCGGCTCTCCACACGGCCCTTGACACAGAGGGCCAGGGAGCTTCCCGTTTTCATGGCAAAGCTCCACCCTAGCTCCTTTACCATCTGTTCATAAGTGCAATAAATTTTTCTAGAAAATGGTGAAGATGACTCCAGGTGGAGATTGCTATCTTTTGGTGTTGGGGATGCCAGAACACCACTTGGTTTTATTTTTCTAAGTGCATGTGACAAGAGTGTGTGGGGCTCTGCGTCCTCCCCTGGAAGCTGGCACTCCAGCGGGCCCCTCTCCCCTGTACTGTGTGTGTTGGGGGAAGGAGGAAGGAGAAGGTCCCTTCTCAGCCGGAGAGGGTACAAGCAGACTCAGCCCATTGGCCTTACGTGCGTGTGTGTGTGTGCGCGCGAGTGTGTCACTGCTGGTGGGCCGGAGTGATGTGGGGAGGGAAGCCGGGAATGTATCCTTTTCAAAATTAAATATTTTGAGACGAGAATTTTGCAGCTGTCTGTCATTCCCTCTCTGTATGTGTTGGCCTAGGAGCCTGAAAGTCAAGCTGAGAACTTTTGCCTCGTTAGAATCACACCCCAGGAGCCGGGCGTGGTGGCGCACGCCTTTAATCCCAGCACTCGGGAGGCTGAGGTAGGTGGAGCGTTGTGAGTTCGAGGCCGGCTTGGGCTACAACGCGAGCGCAAGGCCGGCCTGAGCTACATAGTGGGACCCTGCCTCAAAAAACCAGGGCCGGGAGTTTGGCTCAGTGGCTTAAGCGCCTGCCCTGGCAGGCGCAAGGTTGTAAGTTCAATCCCTCGTGCCGCAAAAAAAAAAAAAAAAAAAAAAAAAGAATCACACCCCAGGCACTGCCTCTCGGTTTCCTGATCTGGTAGAAGTAATTCCTGTTCTTAGACACGAGAAAGTGCTGTTCTGTTCAGCCAGTAGAAGGGGTTTCCCAAAGGCTTGACAACGGACAGACAGACAGCCTTCTCCTCCTTTGACCACATTTTCTGCCTGTGGTTACATGGCAGTCACAATTCAACACAGACGGGTGCAGCCATGTTCCGGGTACCAGCACTGCCTGTGCTGATTGAGCGGCATGGTGTGGTGTCCCTGAGTGCCTGCTTAGGCCAGCCCGAGCACCCCAGGAGGATTCAGGGCTCCATTCATGGGGGTTTGGCTGCACCAGCCTAGGCAGTGCCTGCCACGAATCCCAGTCCCCTCCTTGAGCACCATGTCCCCCATCCTGCCCACTTCCTCAGCCCCACCAGGTCTTTCTTCACAGCTGAGATCACCATTCCTCGCCTCTCCGCCCTGCACAGTGGGCCCAGGCTCCCTGTGGTTGGAGAGACCAGGAATCATTTCTAATTTTTTATAAAGGAAAAATGCACTTGAAGTTTGGAAACACAGGATCGGAAGGGGAGTCTTTTTATTTTATGCATTTATTGCTGTACAAAGGATTGAACCAGGGTGCACTACCACTGAGCTACATCGCCTGCCTTTTTTTTTTTTTTTTTTTTGTACCAGGGATTGAACTTTCGACCTCGCACTTGCCAGGCAGGTGCTGTGCCACTGAGCTGTATCCCCGGCCCCCCCCCTTTTTATTTTTTGTGACAGGGTCTCCCTGAATTGCCCAGGCTGGCCTCAAACTTGTGAACATTCTGCCTCAGCTTCCTGAGTAGGTGGGATTGTAGATAATATGGCACCATGTCTGGCAAGATAGACTTTGAAAAATAGCCACTCTGCAGACCAAACATTGAGGCCTACAGAGGCAAAGTGATGTGCTTCACATCACAGTAGGGGCGCTAAAATTGAAACCCAGACTAGGTAGGTTGACCTCCCCCAAATAGTAGCTCCCTTGGGGTATCAAAGTTTTGCCACAGCCTGCTGGCCAGCTGCCCACCTCATCAGGGCCAGCCCTGTCCTGGCCTTGGTCTGCCTCTAGGCCCTGTGAGTGCTGGCTGCTACATCGCAGCCCTCAGCCTGGGGAAGGCTGCTGTCACGTTATACGTGTGGGGCTTCATTCAGGGACACAGCTTGGTGCTAGAGCAGTTGCCTGTTGTGCTCAAGGCCCTGGGTTCAACCCCCAGTGCCACCAAAAGGACATTTTATTCAGTAGATACTTACTACATGCCTGTCTTGTGTCAGCCCTGGCTCCTGCCTTCACAGTGCCTTAGGAAAAGCAAACATTTGGTGGACAAAAGTAGAAAGTGAGGCCAGCACTTGTAAGGCTGAGGCGGGAGGATCACAAGTTTTAACTCAGCCTATGCAATTTAGTCATTTAGCATGACTCAAAATAGAAAATTACAAAAGGGCTTGGGACATAGCTCAGTGTGAAGGACCCAGGTTCAGTCCCAAGGACTGAAGGAAAAAAGGATTGTGTTAAGTGGTGTGAAAAGATGCGGGTGGGGGAGACGGTATGGGTGGGGCCAGGGAAGACTCCTCTGAGTTTCCCTGAAGTTGAAGCCAGGAGGACAAATGGGCATGACTTGTCCCCAGGGCGCAGAGCCAGAGTCCTGTGGGCAGCTTCTGCCCTGGCCCAGATGCCCCAGTGTCTACGCAGCAGGCCAACATGATGAAACACAAGGACAGCAGTTGTCGGGGGACCTAGGCTGCTGGAACTCAACACCCCTAGCATCTTGTCCCTGAGGTTGGGAATAGGACTGACTCCAAGGAGCCAGGGAAGACAAAGCACAACCCTTGGCCCCAAGAGTCGGAGCTTTGGACAAAGGCCTTACCCACCACCATCCATCCCTGGGCCCATGGGACCCCAGCCCTGTGGCTCCGACCACAGGTGAGCAGGCGACCCAAAGGACCTAGGAAACCCTTCCTGGAAATTTACCACGCTGAGGGAGGTGTCTCCCCACCCAGCCAGGGCCTGTTTACCCACTGTGTTTGCCACACTGCGGACGGACATCGTCACCGTCACTCCCAGCAGAGGTGTGTGCAACCATGGAGGCACAGACATGGAACAAGTCCAAGCTGTAAGGAGCTCTGGCTTCAAATCAGAGTCTAGAGTTCAGATGCCACCTCTGTTACCAGGTTGGGGTGAGGTCTTGAGCAAATCCCTTCCCCGCTTCACACATTTGTTTTCTCATCTGCCAAGTGGGACCCCGGCCTCCCGAGGCTGTCACAGATTCCAGGCTTGGGTGGACACCAGCCTGTGGGAGCTGGTGTGGTGGCAGTGGTGCAGACGGTCCCGACCTATGCTGAGCTGTCACCCCCGTCTAGCAGCTCCAGGAGGTGTCTCTCGGATGGGGGCGATGCAGCCTGGGCGTGCTCCTCCTCTTCCCTGAGCTGCTGCCCTCTCCCTGTGGCAGACATGGAGACAGCCGCACAGATGAAAGCGAGCCGCCTGACATGATGCAGCTCATTAACTCTTGTCCCCCAGCCACCCCAGCTCCCTGGAGGACGCATTTCCAAAGCTTCACAGATGCCCTCTTCCTTGACTGCACCCCGCTCGCTGCCAGACAGACCTTCCCACACCACCCCTTGGCTGTACCAGGCTGGGCCAGCTGGCAGCTCCTGACGTCAGCAGCTAATCTGGGAAAGCGGCCAGCAGAGGGGGGAGCAGCAGAGGAGAGGAAGAGCAGGCTCAAGGTGGGCGCCCCAGCTCTCACAGCGCTTCGCTTGGGTGCGGTCTGTCCTCCCAGCCGTGCAGGATTAGGTAAGTGCCCGCCTTCTCCCAGCCTGGCCTGGGATCCGGCTGCCGCCAACTGCCTTCCTGGCTGGCGAGGAAAAGAGTCCCTTGGTGCTGTACCCCAGAGCAGGAGGCACGGAGACCGCTCTTCACATCCCTGTGTTGTCCCAGGCTCACTTTACAGAGGAAGAAACCAAGGCTCAGCGAGGTTTCAGGTGACATCAATGAAATAGGAGACTGGAGATTCAAACCCAGGACCCTGGTACCCCTGAGCTCTAGCTCTTTGGTTTTGGGTTTTGTTTGTTTGGTTGGTTTAGTTTTTTATACTAGAGATTGAACCCAGGGTCTTCTGAGCTATATGCACCCCACACCCCTTAAAATAAGATCTTGAAGTCACTAAGTTGCCCATGCTGGACTCAAACTTGCCATTTTCCTGCCTTAGCCTTCCAGAGTGCTAGAGTTACAGGCCTGTACTAACACATCCAACTGACCCTGGCTCTCTTCGCCATCTGTCTCTGACTGAGTGCTGGCACTGCCTGGGCCTGCCCATGCAGAAGGACACCCCACACATACTGCTTCAGGCCGGTGAAAGTCACTGAGCCGCAGCAGCCAGGATAGAGACCCAAGGTAACATCTGTCTTCCTGTGGATGGCCTGAGCCACCCTGGCCAGCAGCACAGTGCTCAGGCCCAGCTGTTGGTACAGCAGGAAAAGATTGATGTCTGTCCTACCTGCCAGGCCAGGACCTTCCCAGGGACTCCATTGAACACAGGGAAACTGAGGCTGAGGGAAAGCCACCACCCTGAAGACACACTAGGTCTGCACCCGAGCCTCTCCCTTGATCTCACCCACCCAGCTGGGCACAGAGCCTCAGGCCCACCCCCTTTCCCTCCCTCCATCCCTCATGCCATGTCCTGACCTCTTGGGTGTCAGGATCAGAGGCCTTCGATGACAAGAACCTTGGAAGCTGTCATGTCTGGGCCCTCCCTGAATGAATGTGAAAGAGACCCAGAGAAGGAAAGGAACTACTGGTGGG
>RJWM01027861.1:0-26302 GCA_004363535.1 Dasyprocta punctata | reverse complement strand
CTTTCCTTATCAGAGCGAACTTCTTTGTGACTAAAGTGACCATTGTACAGCATCAACGGGTGACAGAGACTCATGTTTTCCTGTGTTTTAATCATTCCTTTGGAGGCGACTATGGGCAGAGGGTATGTAGGGGAAATGCCCCCTGGCTTTGCAGTGTGGTTTGACAAATGAGATGCTCCTAGGGGTCTCCTTCTTCTGCTTCAGGACAGTGTTTATGCTGACTGAATTGCGTATTGAGATAGTTGGCATCCTGCATCCCATCCATCTGTCTAATAAAGTAAATTGTCGTGTTGATTAGGCTACTTTGGCTCCATGTGAGAAAAAGGAGGAACAAACACTGAAAAGCCTTGTCTGCCTCCAACTGTTTCAGATGGACTAAATTTATATGGTGCTCAGGGAACTCTGTTCCAGAGCAGGGCCAGACCTGACACATCCTTAATGGCAGCAGCTCCTGTGGCATCATTCCAATGGCTTTCACCCCAAGCAACTGCCATACCTGTCTCCCCAGGAGATTTGCTCGACTTTTATCTTCTCTCATACAATGAATTTTAATACATGTCATATTTTTAATTGTCACAGACTGTCTCTTGTTTCAGGCTGTTCCTTTTCATTTAGTAAAGCATTCTGTTCTTGTACTGTTTTCAAAGTCTTTTATCTTATAAAAGCATAGTAATTAATAGTGCTTTGTAAATAGTTCCTTGCACTGGCTCTGCCTCATCTTTATTTCTCCCTCTGCCCCCACCATGCACTTTGGTTACTGTCTTCATTTAAGAGCTGTTTCTCAAATATTTGATGATGTTCTGGTGATTTCTCAGATATCTGGTCATCTTGAGTGTGAGACAGTGAAAGCTATTTGGAAAGACTCTTCTCTTCTGAGTGTGAGGTTTGGTGGCATTATCAGGTGCAAACCTGGACATTTCATTGCACAGAGAATGTAAAATGTCAGTACATTTGGGTTTTTCACATGAGTTGTAATTTTTCTTGAAATTCTTCCATCTCCTGGATACTTTGCTTTCTGAGAGTTAAACTGGGGAAAGAGCTAGAGATTCCATATTCAGCAAGTGAATCTTCACTAAATTCTCATGCCCTCAGAGGCGTCTGTACCTTCAAAGAATTCCCGAGACTTTGGAATTTGGCCTGCTGTTATGGATAAAGCCTTAGGAAATGTGTTCTTAATAATTTTAAGTGGGATTGAAAAGATTGAAGAGTCATAGATGATTAAGCTGCTTAATGGAAAGTCTTGGGTTGATTTTTAGATTTATAGAAAAGTCATTTATATCAAATACAATTTCTGTAAGAACACTTTAGTTAGAAGAGCACCGCAGCAGTTTGAGTAACAAGCGATCAATTAGTGGATCTCCTGCACCATAAAACATTGAAGTAGTTAAGGGTTAGGGCTCAGGAAGATGAATCACTCCAGAGACCTCTGGCCAAGGATATGTGGTAATGTTTTTGGGTTGCACTGAATATATAATTTGAGAGATGAAAGAATTTGACTGCAGTGCCATCCTCTGTGTGGCAGGCAAGCTCTTGGGCTTATTTAATTTTGTATTGTCTCCGAATTTTTGCAGCTCTCCAAAGACTGACCTTCTTACAGGGGCTGAGCCAGTATTTTCAACTTGTTGAAGTCCATTCATATAACCTTTGGCCTTCAGGTTTTCTTTTAAATTACAAAAGGTAAATGTGTTATATACGTATTTATAATTACTGCCACAGTAAATAAGAATTCACAAATATGTATCAGTCTTTTGTGATATTCCCTAATGACGTTGTGAGTAGATGTTGTAAAAGACAACCTTTGAGAGCAGCTCCTTACCCGGAGTGTCACTGTCAGTCTTCTTTATACAGAGGCCACCATCCTCTGTCTTGTGGTCTTTAGTTGGCAGTTCTCTTCTGGATTTCAAAAAGGTTGAGATTTTTTTGGCCTCAAAAGCTAATTTTATAAATTAGAAGTTTATTTTTACAGCAGACAGAATTACATCTCTGAAAATTGTTTCCCTTAGTATGTGTTCTTTTCTATGCACAGATTTGGACTTCCCTGTAGCCAGGCGTTCTTCTCATTGTTCTGGGTAAATCCCATGTGCTTGCTCATGAAAGAGTAGAAGGTAAAACCCACTGTGGCTGGAAATGTGCAGGTCTCATCTTCACCTCATGTGGCATGAATTTGATACAGTTCAAAACAGGCTAGAACGCTGATGTGCCGAATCTTGCCTTACTCAAGAGCAAATGAGCCACAACTGGGGAATATACAACAGAAACTTCTTATGGGTGCATCTACAGAAGGTCATAGAATAAGACCTCATCTGCAGAAGGTCATAGAATTTTTCCTGAAAAGTGCAGGTCTAAGGTCATGGGATGAGGTCTAGGAAAGGAAATATAACTTCCTTTGTTTTCCTAGGCCTTGAGATTAAGGATTTGTTGAAAAGTCGGATGTGTTTAAGGATACTTGACATGGATACATATGTAATTCATAAGCCAGTTGTTAAACCATGGGCTAGATGGGAAGGGAACTGTCATGGACACCTTAAAGTTGGCTTTGGGTCTTGTCTTGTAGATTTTGAGGATGCCCTATCTAAAAGCAGTTTAAATTTTATGGTATTATACCTTTTTGTTTAATTTTATCAACCCAAATTTCAATAAAATCTTGCTGATCCAAGTTATAACTGGTACACAGGAAGTGACTGGATCCAAGCTTCAGATAGAGAACCTGCCCGAGGCGGGCAACAGATCACGTGTACTGGTTACAATGATTCTCAGAGAGGCCTGGGACTGGGCAAGGGAATCAGGAAGGATTTGAAGAGTATGTGAGCATTTCTAGGGAAACCAGTATACTTAAGGTTGGGAATTTGGTAAAGACTAAACTCATGCAGTCAAATAAAATCATAATCTAAGATACTGTTACCTTATGCTCCATTTGGTAGCACATATACTAAGACATTGTTATCTCAAAGATTGGGAATTCATGGGAGATGCAGATCATGCTGATTACATTGATGAAATGAAAAGCTTTAGTTAGTCTACCACTTTGCCTTTTTATTAAAAATACATCATATTCCTTTTTAAAAACAAACAAGCAAACAAAAAAGGATAAAAATGATACAGAATGTATAAAAAAGAAATAGGAAATTAATACTAATTAATACATTGCATATTGTTATCTTGAAAGTAGTTGTTCAGATTACAAGATTTAGGCATAAAAATGATCAAATAATCAGACAATGGATACACAAACTGTTTTTTTCAATGAACAGAAATTAGGACCCTAAGACACACATGATGGATAGTCAAGACCAGTAGGACTGAAAAGACGTAAATATTAGCCAAGAGGTGAAAATAACAATAAAAAAAAAAGAAAAGCAAAATGCAATCTCAAACCCCCAACCCATCTGGAAATAGAGGGCACTGGAAGTCACACACGTGAAATTTCTGAAAAGATAGCAAGTGAAGTAAAGAAACAAATCCATGAGGCTATAGAGGAAATCTTATCAGAAATAATCTTTCAAGTAAAGAAAGAAATGACAACTTTAATGAAGGAGTTGCTCAGCATAGCTAGACAAGACATAGACAAAAAAGTACAGGATCATGGGAAATGATGGAAACCTTGAATGAGCAGTATAGGAAAGGAATAGAATGCATGAAACAGATTCAAAGAGATATCCAGGAAATTAAAAATTCCATTGAAAGCTGGCAAAACTGCTTGAACAAAACTGAAGAGAGACTTTCAGACTTTCAAGACAGGATTGCAGCTAGTGCTCGCAAAAGGAAAGAACTCTTAAAAATAGCAAGGGACCATGAAATAACAACAGCTCCAAGACAATACAAAGAAAAGCAATATAAAACTGATAGGTGTCATTGTATTCTTTTGTTATATCCCAAATCCTATTGATTCATAATTCTTTCTTGTTTCACTTCTTTGTTTAATGAGTTCCTCATAGTGTCCCACCCTCCCCCATTTCTGATCTAGTCTGTTCTCACTTGTGTACCTTCTTACAATCCTAAATGCTTGACATATAGTCTTGATGGCCTGTTTCTGAAAAGCTGCAGCTGCTCCTTTCCCAGCCCACCCTTTCTTTTCTTCAGCACATTCTGAACCCACTCCTTAACAAAAACTATCTTGCGTACAAGTTGCAAGTGCTATCGCTACTCTTCCTTAACTCTTGAAAGCTTTCAGGATCCTTAACAAAGTCCCACTAACTCTGCTAACTCTTGGACTTTAATCAGTACATTAGGATCTATTGGCTGGTCTCACATGTTGTATGATTCCTCTTACTCTGGGACTCCACTGTCAGCCCATCATCCAAAGGCTTCAGAAAACAAAATGGAGATTATCTCTTATTTCATTTTCTTTTGGGGATAGAAGATTTTTTTTTTTTACTTAGGCAGGGTCTCATTATGTATTTCAGGGTGTTCTTGACCTCACTATGGAGCCCAGACTGGCCTCAATCTTGTGGTGATCCTCTGCCTCAGCCTCCCGGCTGCTGGGATTGCAGGCGTGCACTGCTACACCTGGCTTTGTAAAGTTGTTTGCATATAATTCTCTTTGCTTTTTCTGTTTTATTTGTTTTTCTCTGCTAAGTACTAGCCCCTGGACAATAGCCTAGTATTCTATAGGTATACAACAAATGTTTATATAATGATTAAATCTAAACTGGACCAGAATCATAGTCACAATTCCAAATCCCTAAGAAAGGCGGTGACCTAACTTTTGATAAAATTCTAGCATAGATCAAGATTCTGTGGCAATCTTTCTTCTTTTTATTCTGCTGCTGCCTGGCCCAGAGTCTCATGTGTCACTGATGTACCGTAATGTCATCCTTCAAAAATTGCCTATTTCAATTACAAGGGTGAATAGTTATTGAGCAATCCATGCTGGCTACATTTGGGGAGCTTTACAGGTATCACATGGCAAAATTTCTACAGTGAACATAGTAGGAGCTGACATTCTCATTCTGCAGATGAGAGAACTGAGGCACAGAAATGTTAGAACCTTGACCAAGGTTACATATCCAAGAGTCTTGTTAGGATTCAGGATTTGAATGGAGATAGAGTAAAACTAGAATCCATATGCTTCATGGCTATGCTACTCTCTTTCCTGGTTCTGGGCTCCAGAATACTCTTGCTTTCTTTCCTCTTCTTCAAAAATCTACTGCTTCCTTTAGTGTTAGCATTAGGTAAACAATCTGATTTATGCAGGAAGGCTGGCTGATGCCCTGAGTCTGGGTTAGGCGGTGCTTTTCAAGGCTCTTGTACATTCTGTTATTTCCTAATCATAGACGGAGATCTGCTCTTCCCCTTTCACTGTTTTATGCCCTCAGGCAGCAGAGCACCATTCTAGGCAAAGATCTCAGCAAGCCTGTTGGCCAGATGCAGGGAAGAGGATGGAGGGTTCGGGAAATCCCAGGGATTAAAGTTTATGATTTTAGTGCCCTGCTTTTTTTTTTTTTTTTTTTTTGTAATCAGAGGAAAGAATCACATTTCCTTCCAGATAACTATTTGTAATAACTTCATCTATCTTGCTAGAGCTTGTCTTTCCTTTTATGGAAGGATAGCAACTCAGTCTTTTTTCAGGCCTCTGAGCTAACAGTGCCCCAAAATTCTCTGGAAAGCAGAAAGAATTGGTGACCGGAAACTTCTAATTTATGGCCAAACTCACCACTCCGTTATATATTTTGAAATCTTCTTGCCAACTTCAAAATCCTTTTTTAAAAAAACTGTGTGTTTTCTAAAAGGAACAAGGAGCTGTCCTGGAATCATTTGGATTAATCCCAGGGAGGGCGAAGCCATCACTGAGGCATCCAGGAAGTGTCTGTATGGAGGTTTTAGCTGTCCCAGAAGCTGCCAGCTGATCCTTGTCTTAGCCCCCGTTGTTAGAGGCAGGGTGGGGTAGCCTAAATTTCAGACAAAGAATGGAAAGTCCTGGAGGGGTGATTATCCCTTCTTTGTGTTGCTTTTGTGGCAGGGGAGAGGACAGGAAGCCATATATTTTTTTCCTCTGTATAGCTGACCCAGATATATTTGATTTGACTTTATAAAAGATACAGAAAGAAAGAATCATTTCCTTGAGCTATTTATCTTACATACTTTAATTCCTATGCATCAAAATAATGAGATCTATGCACACCATCAATAGTATGAGATAAACTTTGTTGGCAGCTTTAGTTAAATTCGAAACTAGATTTTGTATCTACTTAGTCTTTACAGTTTTGTGCTTATGAGCAACTTTAAAAAATAAAGTACTGTTTTTCAGTCTGTCACTCCTCATGACTCAGCTGCTCCATTCTGGGTGAGAGTGAAAAATCTACATGGAGTAGCAGGAGACTGTTACATTAATAAGAAGAGGAAGTATTGAGTTGTGAATGTTGAATGTCGTCTAACATCTGACCCAGTGTGTGCTTTTAGCAGGATAAAGGTGGAGCTATATCTGGAGAGAAAACTGTCAGTTGAAAGCATATGGCCTCTCCCTGGCTTCCTTCCAAGATGATCCCTAGAATTCCAATGGACACTCAAGACATGGGTACCCCCAGTTTCAGCGCTCCAGCAAAAAGGAAACATTTTTTTTCCTAGCACTGGTAGAAAGATTCCAAATGGTTGGATTAGAATTGAAGACTAATTCCTGAAGCAATTGTGATTCGTAAGTATCTTAGTCCACTTGTTCTGTTCTAACAAAACAGCACAGTCTAGGTGATTTATAAAGAACTGAAACACATGGTCATGGTTTTGAAAGTTGAAAAGTCCCAGATCAAAGGACTGGCAGGTTACATGTCTGGTGATGGTCTGTTCTATTAAAGATAATTTTTTTTGTGTGACAACATCTTAAGTTGGGAGATGATGGAGGGTAGGGAAAGGCCCTAAATTAATTGTCTCCTCCTGTTTTATAAGGCATTAATTCATTCACAAGAAGGTATCCTTAGGGGATAAACATCCTGCAAAGGCCACAACTATTAATACCACAACCAGGGGGATAAGGATGAATTTTGAAGGGGTCATATTCAAACCATAACAGTAGGGGGAAAGGGATTCTCTTGTGGGCCAGGCCTGGTCTCATATCCATCCTTGGGTCTATAGCATCAGCACTCTTAAATACTAAAGATGTATACTAAGGCTAATGAAGAAGAGAAGGATTGTGGGAATCTTTTTCCTTTGTTCACCACGGGGCGACTCTGCCTTAATCTTGAGCATTGGATCATGACCCTGGGAAGTTCATGAAGGCTTCTTAGTTTCTGGGAAAGAGAAGGCTGTGTTTTCTCACACTAGGATCTTTGGTGTCTACAATACCCACCTCTTTGTCATGGTATGAATCCCATGGTTATGTTTCCCATGATTTTTTCTTTTATTCTGGCTTTTCCAGAAGTCAGAGACTGAGTCAGAGGTTTATGTGCTACTCCTTCATTACCAAATGCAATCCCAGGGAACAGGAGAGGAGGGAAAACCAATATGAAGATATATTATTAAGCTAGGGTACACTTGGTGTCAAGAGTAAGTGATGGCTTAATCTTCCATGATTGTCTTCTGTGAGACACTGTATAGATGACTGGTTTGAAAGATCTGTCTAAAGGAAGAAGGGAGAATTTATCCACTAGCTCCTGCCTGTCCTTGGTTAGAAGTTAATCATGTGGGTGTTGTTCCTTTAGACCTCTTGGCTATGCATATACTGGCTGTGTAGTGTGTCCCACAATAGTCTCCATAGGAAACCCTGGGCAAGCAGCACTTGACAAAGCTATGAAGAGAGCTGTATATGTGGCTAATATACTATAGAATGGAGCCCTCTTGGTGAGTAAAAGAGCCCTCTTTTACTATACATCTCATTGTCACTGCTGGTTCAAGGTCCTGACGTATCTATCATCTCCTTCTTCTTCTGCCATCTTTTCCAGATTCCCACCATTTATGGCCAACATGGGATACCTGCCCAGTATGATGGCCCAAAGTTTCATCTCTGAGGGTTCTTTGGTTTATTTATGTTGGGCAGTGATTATTCCAGTTATCTGTTTGCCAGTATTAGCAGAGAAGCACCCATGGAAGCCTCAAGGAATTCTTGATTTTAGATTTATTCCTCCCTTTGTCCATTGTGTGACAGCAGCTCTAATGTCTCAGCATTAAAAACAGTATTAAAAGCTGTCTCATATCTACTAATCATGGTAACTTTAAAAAAAATTGCCAAAATGATTTCTTTCCCTATAGCCGACTTTGTGCAATATGATTTTGCAGGATCCTGTATCATGAGAAGTCTATTTCCTCATTCCTTCAGGCTGGGCTAGCTTTATAACTCACTCTGATCAATAGAATGTAGAAAACATGGTTTGCAGTTTCTGAGTTGAGACTCCTAGAGTCCTTGCATGTTTCCATCTGCTCTTTTAGATTCTCGGGACCCCATATGATTAAGCCCAGGCTGCCTACAGATGATGAGAACACATGGCCCAGGTACTCCATCACCCCACAGTCACTCACTCAAACCCTAGAAGCAGAATCGTAGGGCTAATCTGCATCTGGAGCACAAATACATGAGCCAGTCCAAGCAAGATCAAAACCACACACACACACACACACACACACACACACACAAAGATCAAAACCACTGCTGCAAATATAGTTTAAATTTCATAAGAAAATAAGTGATTATGCTAAATTAATCATATATGAAGGTAGTCTTTTACTCAACAAAGGCTAATTAAAATGCTCATGATACTTGCTTTGGTGTAGAGGATACATGTGTACATCTTGAAAGATTTTCCTAATTGGAAAACAGTATGACTTTTCCAATAACAAAAAGACCAAATCAGTAGAAATGTTATATTATAGCTTATAACTTCATAAAAATAAAAATAGGAGGCTTTGATCCTTACTGGTTGTTAAAATTTAATGACCTTATGCTTCCTGTAAAATACTTTCTAGAACGGTTGGAGGTGAGCAATTCTCAGAGACTGTAATTTAGTAAAAAGGATCCTTTGACTAAGAATGTGATTTAGATTTACTTTCAATTCTGCAACTAGAAAGATGTGTGAGGCAGACAAGTGTTTGTTTTGTTTTTTGGGCCTCAGATTTTACACCTGCAAAATAAAGACCTTGTAGCAATAGCTAAAATTGATTGATTGCCTATCAATAGGTAGGCAGTGCCTATCAATAGATAGGGACTGCCATCTATCTCTTATTTCTTTCAGGTTTGTTTAAAATATTTTTTCTGTAAAAGAAGTATAATAATAGTGCCTTCTTTGTCATAAGGTTGAAATGAGATGGTCCTAAATCATCTCTTGGGTCTAAGATTATTTTTTTTCTTTATAAACCAATACATTTAGCCACATTCTTTTTTTTTTATTTACCAGATTTACTATGAGATAGGCTTATTGCAGGCAGTTTTTTGTTTCATTCATTGGGAATCTTTTGGGATTGAATTTCTTTAGCCAGTGTCAATAGATACTATACATTTAAGGAAAAACTTAAGAATAAATAGTAGATCAGTGGGCAACTTCAAGGTCTAGACCAACTTTAGGTTGAGCTTTAGGAACAGTCAAAATTGTCAAGAAAAACTAGCTATATCAGTCAGACAAAAGGATTGATGATTTTGAGTGGTTTTCATATCAAAAATGCTAACGTGAGGGTAATGTCCATCAGCTGCCATGTTTCTTACAGAACATGAAGCCATAGTGGAAAAAAGTTGATTTTTGGACTCCGCTGTAGTTAAGCACTTTTCTCTGTCCACAGGTCCCATTAAGTGAGTCCCACAAAATAAGAAAAGGAATATTCACTACGTACAAAAACAAGCCTTCGGAACACATTTTAAAAAACTCCCCAATGTCAATATGAAAAAGGTGTGTGAATAGAAGAATGGGGCAGAAGACTCCAACAGGTGTTTATGAAAATGAATGCCTCAAAGGATAATACACACAAGAAAAGATGCCTGAAATCATTAGTCATCAGGAAAATTGCATTAAATTACAACAATAAGAATGGCCAAATTAAAGAAGAGAGTTTCCGAAAGTTTCCAAAGGTACAGGGTAACTAGAACTCTCATCCACTGTTGGTGGGAGTATAATTTGATACAATAGTTTTAGAAAACACCTACATCTACTAAAAGTTAAGTTGTGCATACTCTGTCACCCAGATATTCTCCTATTGTGTACCCAACAGGAACTGCGTGCATAATGTTCACCAAAAGATATGCCCAAGGATATTTACAGCAATATGATTTGTAGTAGAACAAAACCGGACTAACCAAATGTCCATCAGAAGTAGAGATACATTCTCATGATGAGATGCTATGTCGTAGTAAAAATGAACTATTGCTACATACAACAATATGGATCTATTTCATAAGCATGTTGACTAAAAGAAGCCAGACACAAAAGAGTACGTACTGCATGATTTCAGATGTGAAAGGCAAAAGAGCCAAAACTGATCTGTGTGATTAAAAGTCAGGAGAATGGTTATTCTGGGGGCTGAAGTAATGGCTGGGAGTGCCAAGGGGTTATTTTGGGGAGGGATTTTAGCAACCTGGAGTGGGCAATAAGAGTCTCCTGAGTTGCCTTTAATGTTCTCTCTCTTGTTTCAAACACCCTGACTATTTACTGAGCTGCTTATGGCTTTTGTACTTTTCTGGATGGTGATCATGCATCAGTAGATAAGTTCTAGCCTGGGAGCTGTTGGACAGCTTTGCACAGAACAGCCATAGAGTTGCAGAGAGCATGGGCAGCTGCATACAGCAAAAGTAGAGCATGCTGTTCAGAGACTGATAAGCATGTGTGTGCTTAGGCTTCAGTGGTCTTGAGGTGAAGTGACCCAGAAGGGACCAGGGTCAGGCACTTTGGCTCTGGTGCTGGTGCAGCTAAAGGCAAAGTTCTCAACTGGGACCTTGGGGGAGGAGGCTATGGAAGCTAAACTGAGTAAATCTTGCTATATCAAAGAGCACCAACAAGGTCAGAAGGAATTGGCATAAACCAAAGGGAGCGAGCTAAGAATCTGAGCAAGGGAGTTGGAATTGACATTCATGCATCCAAAGCAAATAAAAAAAGACATTAATAGGAATACAGATATATGTATAAACGGGAGTTCCTGTACCAGGATCCAGTGTTAGGTACGGATCAGACCTGGACTGCAGACAGTTCTCTGGCTATGGCTTGCCTATTGATTCAAGGAAGTAGCTCTTTGCCCTGGTAGGTGTGAAGTTTTCTTCTGCTCAGGGACAAGGCTATCTTGTTCCTCAAATAGAGGTAAGATTCACTAGAGACCTGGTGGTTGAAACATGGATAGATGATGTGGGCCTTTGTCCGTGCTTCTAATGGTTGTGATGATTCAGGAAAAAAAAAGGTTCATTATTTCTTATAATTCTGCTAGTGGCAAGGAAGAACTTACTGTTGTGTGGGTGCTGTGCAAGATAATTAGAACCAAAGCCAAGTAATTGGAAGCTGTCCTACCTTAGCTGCTATGGCTTCTAGTGTAAGAACAAACAACAGTTGGTCCTCAGATATGAATCGTGATATGGCTGGGATCCATTTCACTCAGCATGAACCAAGCATGTGTTAGGAAATGGCAAGCAAAATACTAGTGCTGAAGTAATGCCTCATTTTATTCAGTAGTATTATTCTCTCCAGAGAGCTTTCACAAATATGATCCCATTTGCAACTTAAAGCATTGCTGGGAGAGGCAGAGGTTGTATTCCTATCCTCCTGAGCAGAAAGTCCCACGTGAGACAGAGGGACCTCTAGGAGGACACACAACTCACAGTGTCCCTTGTCTGGGATTTGTCTTCCTACCTAAGTGGTGATGCATGCCATGTGGGAGGAGCTAACTACAGGCAGAAAGGGATATCACAGGAAGACTTTTTAAATTTAGGCAATTCACATGTTACTGCTATAGGGCTTAGACACGGAAGGCTGACACCTGAAGTTTGAGGGTTTTTTTGTTTGTTTTTGGTTTTATTGAGATGGGATCTTGATATGTAATTTAGGCTGGCCTTGAACTCACTATGTAGCTCTTGGTGTACTCAAATTCATGGCAATCCTCCTGCCTACACCTCCCAAGTACTGGAAATACTGGGATTACAGGCATGTGCCACTACACCCGGTTTTTTTTTTCAGCACCGGTGGTCGAACTCACAGCCTCACGCCTGCCAGACAGGCACTTAAGCTGCTGAGCCAAACTCCCAGTCCTAGTTTTTTGAGGCAGGGTCTCACTATGTAGCTCAGCCTGGCCTTGCGCTCACGTTGTAGCCCAAGCCGGCCTCGAACTCACAACGCTCAGCCTACCTCAGCCTGCTGAGTGCTGGGAATAAAGGCATGCGCCACCACGCTTGGCTACACCCGGTTTTTTAAAGCACTCTTCTAGAAACAAGCAACACCTGGGTTTCCTGCAATCTAAAGGTTGATCTGTTCACCCATTGGTCATTAGTAAAGCCTTAGAGCCTTTTACTGGAGACTCATCCTCCAGGGAATTGCTTAGAAGACTCTCTCATGCATAGCAGTCACACTGGATGGTAGTTCACAAAATCTGATTTTCCTCTCCTTTTCCCTGTTTCACAGGAAACAGGATTTATCATTCTGGGTGCTTAACTACTCATTCATTCATTTATTCATCCATGATGTGCCTCCTATGTAGCAGCTGCAATTTTGGACATTGGCAGTAGAGCAGAGAACAAGATAGAAACGGCCCCTGCCCTCATGATATTTGTAGTCTGGTGGCATGGAAAACAGGAGCACGGTAGACACGAAGTCAGCATGTATGTATTCCATAGGGTGATAACACATGGCATGAAATAAAACATTTTATTAAAAGCAAGGAATGGATCCACAACAGATGGTGTGGAATCAAGTAAATAGGCCTCGCTGAGAAAATGACAGGCATGAAATCAGGAAGGATGTAAGAAAGCGAATTGCAGGAGTGTTTGGGAGAATAATATTCCAGTAGGAGGGGACCACAGGCACATAGCCCTGAGTTAGGAGCATGTACGATGTGTTTACAGAACAGCAGAGCAACTGACGTTATTAGAGCAGTGAGATTAAGATAGGAGGAAAGGGCAGCCTAATTAAACACAGCCTCAGAGGCCACCATATGGAGTTTGACTTTGAATAATGTGGAAGTCACTGGTTGGTGGCGAGCAGAGGTGTGAGAATGACGAGATGCAACTTATGTTTCCAAAGCATCATTCTAGCATCCACACTAAAAATGCGGAGGATGAAGTTGGAAACATTGAGATTATGTAGGGGATGATCTGTCAACCAGGTGAAAGATGAGGTTGCCTTGGGCCATGGTGGCTGCTAGTATGATGATTAAAAAAAAAAAACAGGCAGTTATATTTGGACAGATGTGGTTTTGCTATATGTTTCCCTGGGCCGATAGGAAAGTCAGGTTTATTACTCTGGGTACTTGATTCATGACTTCTAGCTGTTGACACCAGTTACAAAGTATCTTGTTTGTTTAAAAAGTGTATCACTTCATTTTTGTCTGTATTGCTGGATTATCTCTTCATTAT
Source organism: Dasyprocta punctata (assembly GCA_004363535.1). Taxonomy (NCBI): domain Eukaryota; kingdom Metazoa; phylum Chordata; class Mammalia; order Rodentia; family Dasyproctidae; genus Dasyprocta; species Dasyprocta punctata. Next base: position 12,843 of record RJWM01027861.1, on the reverse strand, counting down.
CATTAAGAAAATATGGAATGTTGGAAGGCACGGTATTTGAGGCTAACTTTTACCAATACCAACTTCAGAACAATTTAGCAGCTTGTATTCCATTTTTAAATTTTATATCACAGATGGGTGTCTTTCCATTAAAAAATAAATCAGGAGTGGCAGCAATTGTCACTGTTATTTTTCTTCTTATAATTCTAACTTGAGCTAAATTAAAGATAGACTTTCAAGAGTATACACTGTTCCAAAGATGGCAAAGAGGCAGCAGACATCATCGCTCTACAATTTTCTCATCAATGCTCCTCGACATTGCTAAATGATCGCACTATTCTTTCACACTGAACCTGACTGAACATTGGGATAGTTATCAGCTGACCACCAATAGGTTAGAGTTAGCATGACTTAAACTCTATTTGCCATTCCTGTGAATAATCACTCTTCCTGACAGCATAACAGAATTGATTGGACAGGAAGCCTTATCGCACAGCAGCGGAAAAACTTCATACTTGACCTATCAAATTCCATCTTCCTCACTTGCTACCTCTTCAACCCTGATCCAGTGACTTTACATTTTTAAGCCTCAGTCTTCTCATCCATAAAATTGGGGAAATACTAATGACCTACTAGCTTATAAGAGTGAAACCAATTAAATAGAATACTGTGGGCAAAGTGCTTAACAGTGTTGCACTGGATTCACTGTAAACACAAATATATCTCAAATAGTATTGTTTGCACTGAGGTTTAATTAAAAGACTTAATTCTTGAGGACAGAAAATTTATAGCAGTATCCTGGCTTTGTCATTTTGTCCTCCCTCCCTTTCTTCTTCCCTTCCTTCCTTCCTTCCCTCCCTCACTCCTTCTTTCCTTCCTTCCTTCCTTCCTTCCTTCCTTCCTTCCTTCCTTCCTTTCTAATAAGCTCATACCATGGAGGAAAGGAACCTTTCTTTGCAGATACTACTGGAGTCCTTCATTCTGACAGCTCTCTGGCTTTGGTGGTTGGGTGGGTTTCAGGTTTTAGGGGTAAGAAAGTTGAGGACAGAAGATTTAGTATGAAACCAAAGGGTTGGAGTATCGGACTTTGGGTTTTACAATCCTGGCTCTTCCATTTGACATTGGAATGGTACAAGGACAACCCTACAGGGACAGGACAACATGCCGGCAATGTGGTGCTCGGTAATATGTTTTCTATTTCTGGTTCATTATAGGTGGTGCAAAGTTTTGTCTTTTAGGTTGGGTGAGAACTAATTACTGTTTGTTACACTTTTTCTAGGGTGAAATATGCTCAAGATTCTAGTGAGCTTTATGGATTTTGTAGTATTGTGATTATAATCCTTTTTCCTTAATTTGGAGTCTGCTTTTACAAAATTAATGATTATGCTACCTCTGCTCGTACTTTCCAGGCTGCCATCAAAGGAGATAGCATTAATTAGGTCAGTTTTGTCTTAGCTTCTTTGAGTTTCATCTTCAGTGTCAGAATGGCAGAAATCTCTCAATGTCCTTTTGCCGAGTTAAAGGAGAAGTGTTAAGAACCAAGGCTCAAAGGTTACCCTGGAAGATCTTTTCTTCAAGAGCATTACTACGAGGATTTTTATTTCGTTTGCTGAGCACAGCTCTTTAAAAGGGCATGCTGTATGAATTTTAGTTTGGTTTCTGGAATGACATCATTAGATGAGCTGAAGGACCTTTATTCTGATTTTCTGGTCATGAAGAGTTATTTTGTGTGGTATTATTGTGAGGCAGTAATATATCATTGTGCCTTAGTATGGCCTAGATCTTGGATGAACGATAAACACACACACTGGAGTTCTTCTCCTAATGCCAGTGGCAAGCAGCACTAATTGATTAAGGGATTTGGTTTTCTCCTGAGGCTGAAGGGACTTTAAAATCCTTCCATGGATACATAACTAGCTGATAGGAGATGACACACAAAATAAAACCTATTAGTCTTCTTTGGCCTAAATCAAACATTTGCTTTTGAATTCATATCACTGAGAATTAATTTTTCTTTCTATTCTTGAATTGGAGCCTGTTACTAGTTTAGTTGTTATTTCTTTTTAAAGTATTCATACTTTTCTTTCCTGGTTACTCCCCCGATTTTCATTTTGTATTTGTTTTCTATGACTTCATTACATGATGTCTAGATGTGGATTATTTGTTTTATTTTTCTTAGGACCCACTGTGAGTCCTGAATTTTATGGTTCATGACTTCTTTTCTATTTTAGGGCACAATCAGCCATTCCTTCCTTGACATTACCTCTTTCTATCTATTCTCCCCTCTTGGAATTTCTTCTACATGTAAATGAGAAATACTCATTTCTTTGCCATGCCATTTAATTTGTTTTTATATTTTCTACCTCTTTATACTCTGGGTTTTATTTTAGATTTCCTCAGATCTATCTTCTAGTTCAAGTTTTTTTATAACTATGTTCAAATTTTGCTCTTTTTTCCTTTATTTTATTTTAAAGAGAATAAAATCAAGCAAAATAAAACAATAAAGCCAATCAAAACAAACCAGTGTAAGTGACACAGGACTTTAAAACAATACAAAATCAACAATGGTAACCATAATGCCTCTTGTCTTCAAAATAGCTACAGATAACTTCAGACATAGTAAAAATCAAACAAAACAAAACAGAACAGAACTAATAAAAACAAAACAGTGAACACATTAGAGGACTTCAAAGCAAGATAATAATAAATCCAAAATGGCTACCACGTCTTGCTATCTTTGAAATAGCTGCCATTGGATATAAAAAAATCAAACAAAACAAAACAGAATAAAACCCAACCAAATGAAACAATGAAAATGATACAGGACTTCAAAACAAGGTATTAGGGAACTAACAATGGCTACCACCTTCAGAAGGAGATCCCCCATAGGTGCTATATTGCATATTGTTATCCTCTAAATAGATGATCAGACTACTGGATTTAGGCATGCAAAATCAGTGGAACACTGAACACTACACACATTAAGTTGTATTTTACCTCAATAGCTATCATTGCAGCCTGTGTTTCTCTGGATCAGCTGGTCGCTTATAGGGTGGGTTGGGGTAGGGTGGGGACGTTGGCTCTTCTTGTCTCCTAGCCTGCTCACTGGAAGGGACTGGTGTCTGGTTCTCCCCCTAGTGGCCTTCACATGGTGCTGACTCTCAGGGAGGGCTTGGCTTCGTGTTGGTTTCTTGTTCTCCCCTGCAGTCCATGAATGGTGCCGACTCACCGGAAAATGCTGGCGTCTCCTTACCTCCTATTTTTGTGCAGACGCCAGGGTCCCATCCAAGCTAGCAAGAGTGCCACCCACCTCTCACTAAGCTCTCCCAGCACTGTTATTGCCTCATCAGAATGTATCTGTCTGGTTTTAAAGGGTTCTTTCATTTCTGACATTCAGGAATTCCCCTTTTTGTAGTCAGCTCAGCTATGCATCTTAAAGAATGTTTCTTCTGTTTCATCTACATTGCTCATTACTGGCATTGGGAGAGATTTTAAGTCATCTTATTCTACAGTCATTCCACAATCAGAAGTCTTCACATTTCATGCATTTATTAAACACCAGTTAATGTCAAGCATTGAGTTTAATAGAGATACAAAAGCTACAAAATGTGGTCTTTGCTCACAAGAAACCATCTAGTGGGTGGATAATCATGCAGACTTCGTGTAATGTAGTGTAAAAATAGATTTCCATTCAAGCTTATGGGTGAGTTAGGTCAGAGAAGGCTTTCTTGAAGAAGAGATATCCCATCTGACCCTGACATGTAAATAGAAGTAAACCTAGCAAAGGCAGTGGAGGAGAGAGAAAGGTGTATGGTACATTGGAGAGAACTGCAAGAAATTCAGAGCGATTGAAATAGAGTTCAAAGAATTACCTACATCCTTTGCTAGACTCAACACATTTCTGATTGAGCTTTTCTGCTAAGTTGTTAATAAGACAAGGACAATGCCATTAACAATAAAGTACTCTACAAACAGAAAATGATGGTCCCCTAGGGCACTTGTGTTCTCTTGGAAGCAGATGCCATAGAAGAATTAGAAGTGCAACAGATTTACTGAGGGAAGACAAAGAAAAGAAAGAGTAGGTTTACAAAAGGCAGAGAGAACCTTCAGTCTGGTATAGTTCTTACTGTAGTGAAAGGAGAGGGATAAAAAAGCAAGACTGGGTAGGAAGAACTTCAGACCGTGGTGCAGTTCTGAGAAAATATTTGCCAGACTGACAGGGTGCTCTAACAAACTGCCCATGGAAGAGTCCAAATAGGCAGAAATGGCCAGGCCAGGGTAACTCTCTTCCTGTGTTCAGGAATGCAGAAGGACTAATTGCAGAGCTTATGGCAGGTTCTATCTTGAGCATCCATGGTTACCACACACCCACTGGAAGTTTCAGATACTGGCTTTCTGGTTTATGTACATGGCTCATGTGAATTTCTTTATTGTCTCCCTGTCACTAAGAATCTGCTCATTTCCTTGTTTTACTTTATGGAAAAAAGGTAAAACAAAGTTTTATAGCAAAATAATAGGAGTTGGGCCAGGGATTTAACTCAGTGGCTCAAGCACTTGACTGGTAAGTGTAAGGTCATGAATTCAATCCCCGGTACAAAAAAAAGCCCCACCAAAATAATAGGAGAATAACAATAGTTAGTACATTACATATTGTTATCTTTAAAGTAGTTGCTCAGGGATTCCTTAGCAAAAGTCACACAAAAATTGGTTATATAGTTTGAAGCTTTGAAATTATATGGTGTTTTATGTTTTTTTTAAAGAAGAAATGGGAGTGAATCATTGAAAATGAGTTGTTTATATTCTCTTAGTGTTCTAATCATTAAGATTGAGGTTCATACACAACATCCTTGATTTTCATGAGGTACATTTTCCTTATTCTAATACACACAGAATGAACAGAATTGAAAGTGAACCTGCTTGGGTCACACACACAGCTTATGACATTTCCGTGGTCTGTGTATAGAATTTCACATTTTAACATGTTCTATCCCTGACACTATTATTATTCAGTCCCTTACATTATAAAAAACTTCAGAAGGTCAAGAGTTTTTGTTTTGTTTTGCAAAAAGCATTTCAATTTTTTCCAATGACATTCAATACTTCTTACCTTTACTTTGATGAGTCAAAGAATTGTGCATTTCTGGAGAGTGATATCATAAAGCAATTTATTTAAGCACAGATGAGTCAAAACTGCATCTTCTTTAGGAACTAAGTGAAACTCTTAGTACCTAAGGTGAAGAGTTTGAAGAGAGTGAGTGTGTAATTTTTGTGTGAGAGGATGATAAGAAGGAAAAACAAGAATGGAACAGGATACTGAGAAAATGCAATCAGCGGAGTTGCCCAGTTTCCACTGGAGCTTAAGATTTAAGACTACAAGAAGTTCTCCTAAAACTACCTAACATTTTTATTTACAGTTAAATTCTGGAAGATTTCCTGATGAGTTTAGGGATTGAAGACCCAGTTATGAATTTAATCTAAAACTTTGTGCCTATACAGGCATGAAAGATTAAATTCCAGGTGACCCCTCATTCCCATGCATGTTTTCACTCTTTTTCCAAGGTTCCTGGGCATATGTCTGAGTTGAAATTTGTGCATGCGTATGTACAAGTCTTGGCACCTAAATGATAAAAATATTGGTATCTAATTAAACAAAGCTAATCAAGAAACATGTAAATATCAAGAAGAACATAAAACAGTTCAGAAAGGCCAACAGTGCCTGAATCTCAGGACATGCATATGTAGATTAGGTCTCTACCCGGGCTCAGTGTTAACTGCCTTTGCTTTATAATTGTTCTGCTCCAAGTGTTTATATAATTACTCTATTCTTTTGCTCAGGATGTTTTGGTTAGATAATTCAACTGAATGTTAAGACATCAAATGAATAAGTAGAAATGCAACCCACTGGGGAAGAAGCCAGCTCTGAGTATCATTATTAAGGTTATAGGTTTTAGCTAAGATGGGATTAGATGCTGATTATTTCTAAATACTCCATTGGGAATATTATTAAAAGGACTTTGGAGAGGCTTTTCTTCAGCACTGGTATGTTTTGTTTGCTTTTAACGATAACGATTCTAACAGGTTTGTCATTTTGAAAGGATGTTACTATGGATTAAGATTTCTACCTGGGGAAAGTGGGTGGCATTTCCATACTAGTTTAGTTTAATGAAAAGAAAATAGAAAAAGTATAGTTTTAGAGTAAATTTGTATGACAAAGTAAGTTGAAGTTATGTTTATTATTTGACTAATTTTGTCAGTTCTAGGGAATGAGCCTTATCCAATGGAAAGATATAGAGAAATTTGCAGCCACAGATTTTGTTGAAACTCCTAAAAATCAGGTAAAATTTTCAATATGTAAAAGTATAAAAATTTAAATAAGATGAGGGTAGAAGACTACAGCAGATGTTTTAACCACAAAACTGAACCATATAATCAAAGGATACAACACAGAAACAATCAAACTGAAAACCTCTGGAGTAGACAGTTATTTAAATAGTACATTAGGATTAGTAAACATGCTTTGTGATTTGAGTTCTTTGAAATTTGTTGAGATATGTATTATGGATCTATTTGTGACCAATTCAGTAAATGGTTTGTGTAGGATTGAAAAACATATGTATTCTACAGTTCTGGAATGCAATACTCTGTATATGTTTGATTAGACCAAGTTTCTTCAAGTCTAATATGTCTTTAATGATTTTCTGTCTCCTGTTCTATCAGTTACTTAACAAGTTATGTTAAAACCTGTCAGTGATTGTGGATTTCTCTACTTTTGCCTTGTCTTTGAGGTGCATGTATATTTTAAATTATTTTATTGTGTGTTGAAAGATAAATTTTATTTTTATGAAAAAAAGTGTTAGTACAGTGGTAACGAAAAGAACAAAATACAAATCTTTTCAAATGTCCTAAAAATTTTAAATTAAGAAACAGAGAATACACATGGGGAAAGAAGTATTACAAATATAACAAAGTACATATAAATATTTTGCTATAGTTGGGATCAAACATATTCATATCAATAATTATGAATAGATCTTAATTATCTAGTAGAAAAGATTTTTTGAATTTAGTTTGTAAATATGACCCGTTATTTCTGACAGTCAATCTATAATTCTGATACAGTACAGAGGAAGTAACAAACCAGCATTGTTTATGAATAATTGATGGGGACATAATTTATCAAGACTAGGTAGGACTTATTCCAGGGTTGATTGAATATTACAAAATCTATTAATATTGCAAATAACACTAATACCATTATAGAAAAAATTCATGATTATAGAATTTCACAAAACCATTGATGAAAATCAACATCAAATAATGAGATACACTCAAGAAAACAGAAATTGAGTGGCATTTAAAAAAATATGACAAAAATATATTATTTGTTCTAAAACCAGTATCTTACTATGGAAAAACACTAGAAAACTTGTTTTACTAAAATCAAGAATTGATGTCATGATTCGGCCATAAACAATGATGAGATTCTGTCAGTGACAACATGTACAGGCCTGGAGGTCATTATGTTAAGTGATGTAAGCCAGGCACAGAAACACAAACAGTGCATGATCTCACTCATATGTGGAATCTAAAGTAGTTGAATCTAATAGAAACTGAGAGTGGAATAGTGGTCACCAGAGGATGGAGCAGTAATGGAGAGGAAGAGATGGAGTGAGGTTGGTCAACATGTACAAAGTTGTAATTAGGAGAAAAAAATTTTGGTGACTATATAATGGTAGGATGACTATAGATAGGCATGTTATATATATTTTTAAAAAGCTGAAAGAAAGACTTTGAGTATTTTTAACACAAAGAAATGATAAATGTTTGAGAGGAGATATGTTTATCTGATTTGAACTTTATACAGTGTGTACAGGTATCGACACATCATGTGGTACCCAATAAATATGTATGGTTTCTATGTGCCAATTAAAAAGAAGAATGAATGTCATGGATGCTATCTTCACTCTATTTCAGCACTTTGCTAGAGGCAGTTAGATGAGAAAAGTCAAAGGTATAGAATCAATAAAGGAAAAAGTAAACATCTCTATTTGCTTATAATGCAACATCTAGAAATTCCAAGAGAATGAAAGATACAGCTAACTCAAACGCACCCTTATAAAGATGTTAGTTCATCCTGTTAATTTATAAATTTACTACAATACCAATAAAACTGTGAGTAAGCTTATAGATGGAGTTTTTTAAGTTGATATTTATGTTGTTACAAAAGATCAAATGTAGCAGAATAGCTGGGAAAACACTGAAAAAGTAAAATTAAGAGGATATAATAAACCATACTATTGAGCTTCTATAATTAAAACATTGAGGCTGTAGACTATAAATAGATAAATCAACCAGTGATATAGGAAATTCAGTATTAGATCAAAGTTCATATGAAAATTTGGTATATGATAGAAGTTGAACTTTTTCATAATTAATGCTGGGGCAGGTCAGTAGTCATTTCAAAAGAGATAGAGTTAGATTCATGCCTCATATGATACCCAAAATTAACACAAAATATTCCAGATGTCTAAATGTGGAATGAAATCATACATTGTTTTAAGAAAACATGAGTGAATCCCTCTTTAATTTTGGTTTAGGAAAAATCTTTCTAATTATGCATCAGAATCTAGACTAACAAGACTATACTGGTAATTTTGACTACATAAATTAAAATGTCTTTGCACATCTGAAACATGATAGCTGACTATCCAGGAGAAATACTTTCAATATGTAATGAAGACTAAAGTCTAATATTACACATATATAAAGAAATCTTAAAATTAAAGAACGAAGGCCAAAATCCAACAGAAGAGTGGAAAAGATATGTGATCAGATAATTCGAAAATTGAAATGTAAAAGTCACCCTTAATATCCCCATTAGTAGGCAGGGACAAGACCACTCCTTTGTTGACCTCTCATGAGACTTGGATAAGGGGTTGTACATATCTGGAATAAATTAAGTTTCCAGTAGATGCTGGTTCCCTCCTTGTGATACTCATATCATGGTTGTATCTTCACTTCCATTTCTGTATTTCTGTTTTTTGCTTTAGTTTCAGGTTCCATTCATCTTCTCAGCTGCTCAATTACTGAAATTCTACAGGGTTGACTGCCTTTCTTATTTACTACCTTTTTTCCTCAGAGGTCCTGTCTTATGTAGGACTCTTAACTATGATTTTCTTTCCCTGAAAGGAAACCATATCAGTCAGAGTTCGTGAACTGTTTATATAGATTAATACCAAGAAGGTTGCAGTAAAAACTATATTGATTTCCAACTCATGTATCATTAATCTCACTACCTATTAAAGGTCTCTTACGTGTAAGGCATTACATACTAGACTGGAAAGAATCTGTTTGTAAACCAACTGTAATAAAAGGAGAATGCTGCAGGTGGAGTTGAAATGGATAGGTTATACTACGGGATGTTAGAAGAGGGAACCATTAACTAAGACTAGGGAAATCTTTGCAAACAAGACACAGTTAGTGTGGATCTTAAAGGAAGAGAAGAATTTGAAGATGAAAATTATTTGAGAAATTGATAATTTGGCAATTTAACTTAATTTTATTCAAAGCATATAAAAGTAAGCAAAATCAAAGAGATCTAAGTAAATAAACTTTATCATATTCCTCATTTTTAAGTTGGACAGAAATTGTTATAGGGCAGAGAGTTGTTATAAAATGGATTTTCCATTACTGAATCTTTTACGAGATGTCTTAGAAAAATCAGTATTAGGAAATTACATCTTTTATTGAAACTAGCTCAGGACTTGTTCATAGAAGCCACTCATTAGAGAGATAAAGGAAATAATATCAACATAATCATTTTGTTATATGGAAACAGTAGGATATGGAAGTGCTGTTATAGAAACAAGACTAGAACTTAGCTGTGACTTTGACAGAAACAGTTCATCAACTTAAGGATCCTTTTAGAAAGACACTGATAGCTCTAAAACCTGAACTCTTTCCTGTTAAAAATGTGTATTCTATTTATTCACTGTATTCAACTTCTGTTTCTCTCCTGACTCTCTTCTTTATCTTTAATCAATGAGGATAAAGATGTTATAGAATTAAGTGTAAGTGCCTGACATTTTTCAGTTACCATTCCACATGGTTTATACAGGTTGGTTCACGTCATTCTCAAAATACCCTTATAATAAAGTCAGGTCCAAGGAGGTTGTGTAACCATCACAGTGTCATGGAGATTGTATTTATGCAGAGCGGATGTTAGCTTCATCAGCTTAGGTTTTTCTGACAAGTCCTTATGCGTTCTGTTGTATCCTGGCACCTTACCAAATGTACTCTTTTCACTCTTTCTGCAGGAGCTCAGAGTGATGTGAAAGTAGTTGCAATTCAGAGTAACGAAACCTGAATACTCTTGTGTTACCATCAAGGCTCCTATCACTGGAAAAGTCTTCAGAGCTCTAAACTGTTACTTTACAAACGGCATAATGAAGACTCAGAAGGTTAAGTGACTTCACTGAAACCGTAAGCTAATTTGTGGCAGAACTGTGACTAAGACTCAGGTCTTGATTTTAGTGTAGTGCTCTTTTCACCTCGTTTATTAGCTTCAGAAACTAGAACAAAGTGTGAAAAGAAAAAAAATCAGGATCCGCAGGGCAAAGTTCCTTGAAACCACCATGGTGTCAGGCTTTAAATGAAACTGACCCCCAACCAAATGCTTAGGAATGGAAATTCTTTGAGAGTTTCTTCTGAGTCATCATTGATAACTACAACTCCCAAGCCCCTTTGCTGATCAATGCTTTTGTGTTATTTGTATAGAACCTTTTCAGGGAAAGAATAAAGTCGTTAAGATAGAAGGAGAAATCCTACAACTGAGCCACGTAACAAAGAGATTCTGAGTAGAAGGGATCCTTGTTTTTCATATTCCTTGCAGACTCCAGCTGACCAACTAAGGGCAGAAATCAAGGTGCTCAAGTTCAAGATTGTGAATTAAAGGATGAGTTTCATATGTCTGTTATTCACCCTTCCCTTGGTGTACCCAGTTATCCAAATGTTGATCTGATGACTTATTCACTTATCTCAATTTTAAGGAACTGAACTTTATATTTTGAATTTGACTCAGTCCAAGGTAAGGTTTCCAGCGCACCATCCATTATGCCCCCCAATGAAACCACATCACATTCATAGAATTGTATTTTTTGTTTACTTTTTAAAATGAGATCTAGGATCAGGTTTTTGCCAATTTTGCACCGACCCTAGGTAAGGATGGCACCATGGATAAATCATCTCTTTCATATTGAGCTTCCAGTGTTGTTGGAATAGACAAGAGTAGCCTATCAAAAATGAACATCTTGTATACATTTTCATTGTGATGCAAATCACTTCAAAGTGCAGAGTCTTGGATTATTGATGGATTTACATGTGTTATTAGATTAAAGGGATGCACTGTAAAGAGATGAAGGATTAGTAAACATAATCCTATATACATATCAGTCTAAGGTAAAAGTGTAGTTCTTTGTTCACTGTTGTTTAAATATTTATCATTTCCAAAAACTACATATATGAGACCATGAATAATTGTGTTTACCAGGTAAAAGGTCTCATTGATATCCTGACTTCAAGTGTTCATTTGTTTATTTTTACTTAAAAGGAAAATATTCCAAATTGATGTCGAAACTGAACCTTCTATACCACACGTGTCATGCGGTAGTTGTGCCTATTCTTTCCAACACTTGTGTTAATTCCTTCCACCTTGTAGTGGATTGGTAACTGGTGGTCAATTTAAACACCAGCTGAACTGAATCAGTGTGATGTTGAGGGTGGATGGCCCACCTGAAGACTGTTGCCAGAATAAAAAGGAGACCTGAGAGGGAGAGTAGCATTATGGGTTCTCTTAAAGTGTTGTTGTTTGGAGCCATTGGTTCTCCTGGAGGAGCTTGTCATGCTGGCTCCCCTGATATGAATTCAGTTATTATCATTGGAGGATCTTTGGACCTTGTTGCTGAGAATGGTTGTGGTTCGCTTTGGGGGAGCTCTGGTTCTTACTTTGAGCATTGCTTCCAGGCTCCTGAGGGGAAGATGTGTGATGTTTAATCTCCAGGAGTTTTGTCACACTGGTTTCCTGATATGTACTTGGCTGTTCTCATCATCAGAGGAGCTTGGAACCTCATTGTTGCTGAGGATGGCTGTGGTATTTTTCAGGGGAGCCCTGGCCCTTATTTTGAGCATCACTTCTTGGCTCCAGCACAGAACACTTGGCCTGCTGGCACAGATCCTTTACTCTGCTGACACACACTTTCTAGTTTCCACCACTGACCTTTGGGCCTTCTCAGTGCAGATCCATGGTATAGACTTGCATGAGTCATTGTTGTGGGCTGTAGGTTTTTAGCTGAACTCATGCAGCTTATTGCTATGGGATCCAGGCCTTTGGCTGTATTTTCTAGGTTTTTTAGTGTTGTGGACAGATTTCCTGCACTTTCTTTCTATTCGACTCCTTGGGTGAACATTATAAATAATACTATATATTATGTGTCCTTTATGTAATTCTTCTTCTTGCAACCCCTGACTAAAACACACGTCTTGTCTGAAAATCCCATCCTGCCTCTTTCTCTTCTGTAAATTCTACCCAATCAGCAAGTTCCTGAAACTTCCAGAGAGTCCTTGTCAAATCCTTAGGAATAGAGGGCCTATGACATGTTGTCCAGAATTATAGCAAGTTAATATGTCCCTAAGGGCCCTTTACTGGTTAAATGCTATGTGAATTATCCTCCACAAAAAGGCAATAAAACTGTTACAATTCCTGGCCATACCATGAATATTAACTTTATTGTGCTACCTCACACATATAGCCTGTCATTCTCAGGATTGTTAAGCTTTATAGTTTATCATCCTGTTTTCCTCTGTCTT
>RJWM01027860.1:0-26315 GCA_004363535.1 Dasyprocta punctata | reverse complement strand
GTAAATGAGTTTAAGGTCAGCCTGAACTACATAGCGAGATCCTGTCTCAAAACAAAACAAAACAAAAAACAAACTGCATGATTTAAAGAAACAAAAATTTGAATGCATTTTGAACTACATTGTGTTGAAAAGGGTGAATGGGATCTGATAAAATCTGATTGTTTTATCTTCTGTCAGATGCAATCTATCCAGGAAGGAAAGAAACCACTAACCAGATTTACAGAACAATACTAAAAAAGTCTGTGAGCAAAGGTTAAGTGGTGCTACTTTTAAGAGGAGTGGTTCAGAGTCCCTGTGGGCAGGAACTTGATCTCAAAGGAAATGTGGGAATTGGGATCCACATGGGTCCCAGTCTGCCTGGGATTTTTGCCAGCAGGTATAGAACCCTCTGTGAACCCTCTGTTGAGTATTTATAAGTAGAGAGTTGGTTTCTGTAGAGTCTTTAAAATGCCAGTTAAAAAAAAAAAAACAACTGGAGTGGTGGCACATAGTTGTGAATCCAGCATTTGAGAGGCTGAAGCAGGAGGATCACTATGAGTTCAAGGCCTATCTGGGCTACATAGTAAGTTTAAAGGCAGCCTGGACTACATAGCAAGACCCTGTCTCAAAAAACAAAAAGCAAACAAACAAAAGTAATAATCATACTAACCCCCCCCAAATTTTTTTTCTAGAACCACCATCTTCTAATAATTTGCCAAAATGATGGACATAAAGGGAAGGTGTGGCTGAACTTGGTGTGTATTCTCTAGGCTGTTTAGAAAATAAGGAGTTGTTCCTTTGGCTATGTACATGCAAATCTATAAAAGGGTGATATTGTGGACACCAAGGGAATGAGTACTGTTCATAAAGAAATGCCACACAGGTGTTTTCACTGCAGGACCAGAAGTGTCTACCTGTTAGCTAACATGCTATGGAGTGTATTAAACAGTTTCCTGAAACCCATGAAGGAAAATGATTGAAAAAGAAGGAAGCCAAAGAGAAAGGTAGCTGGCTTCAACAGAGCAGCCAGCCTGGCCACACAGTGAAGCGAGTGGTGTGAGAATGGGTGGGAAGGGGCTGAGCTGTAGGAACCAATTCCTAAGAGCTTGGCCTAAGCTGGGACTGTAGCCTAACTAATAACCAAGGGGTTCTAGGTCCTGGGTTCAATACCCAGCACTGCTTAAAAATGAAAAAAGGTCCTCTGAATGTAAAGATGATTTTCCTAATTGAATAGGAGTGAGTTGCCCTCACCCCAGGAAAATAAGTATTTGGAGCAGATTCTCATTGTGCCCAGTGAGGTGGGCCATGTCTTTACTCTTCACATTCAGTGTTTTGCTTAGTGAAAGTTGTAAAGTGACTTATTGTGCAACAGATGCATACCCAACTGGTTACAAAATGACCAAAGATTTATAAAAATATTTAAATTGGCTCAAACATAGTTCCTCTAATTTACCATAGGAAAAAGATGTATGAAAATAAGTGGAAGGCAATCAATTACATTAAAAGTAAATTTAGTGGCGCATGCCTTTAATCCCAGTACTTGTGAGGCTGAGGTAGGAGGAGCGTTGTGAGTTCGAGGCCGGCTTGGGCTACAATGCAAGCACTAGGCCGGCCTGAGCTACATAGTGCGACCCTGCCTCAAAAAACCAGGGCTGGGAGTTTGGCTCAGCAGCTTAAGCGCCTTCCCTGGCAGGTGCAAGGTTGTGAGTTCGATCCCCAGTGCCGCAAAAAAAAAAAAAAAAAAAAATAGTAAATTTAGGTGGACCCAACAAGAAGCTAACTAGCCAGACCTTCTGGTAAGCTGTGCAAGCCACACGGATTCCAGGAAGAGAAAAGTCAGCACTCCCCGAGAATCAGCCGTGCTGAGATTGGGTGAACCCAACAAGAAGCTAACTAGTCAGGCTTTCTGGTAAACTGCTCAAGCCATGTGGAATCCAAGAAGAGAAAAGTCAGAGAGCGCTTCCCGTGAGCCTACTGATGAGCAGGCTGAGAATCAAGCCTCCCCATCCCCCGTATACAACCCACTGGTTCAGAGGACAGGCTGAGTTGATAGTAACTAAGGTACATAAAACAACTAAATGCTTATATTGTTTGGTTGATTTTACAGGCCTGGAGCCAGTGGTCTGAGCCTCCCTTGGGAGGATGACAGTATACAATATAGCAAATATCGGGGATTTCCTTTTATCTTGTCTTTGAAATCCAGTATTGTTCTCACTGTTTTGCTTTGTTCTGATTAATTGTTTTGCCTTATTCAATATTCTGTTTTGATTGGTTATATTCTGTTTTGTTTTTAGTTTGATTTTGCTATGCCTGATGGAATGGACAACTATTGTGAAGATAACAAGGTATACTATAGTAGCTTTTGTTGTTTTCCTAGTATCCTGCTTTGAAGTTCTGTATGAATTTTGCTGCTTTGTTTTGTAGCTCAGTGGCACAGCACTTGCCTACATGCGTGAGGCCTGGGGTTCCATCCCCAGCATCAGAGATGATGTGAGGGGGACTATCGGGGACTTATGAGGTATGGTGACACACACCTGCTGTCCTAGCTACTTGGGAAGATCATTATTATTATTATTATTATTATTATTATTATTTTTGGTACCAGGGATCAAACTCACGACCTCATGCTTGCCAGGCAGACGCTTGTGCTACTGAGCTAAATTCCCAGCCCTACTTGGGAAGATCATTTGAGCACAGCCTAGCAACATAAGGAGACCCTGTCTCCCAAAAAGAAAAAAATGTCAATTTAGGCCAGGCGTGGTAGCGCACGCCTTTAATCCCAGCACTCAGGAGGCTGAGGTAGGAGGAGCGCTGTGAGATCAAGGCCAGCTTGGGCTACAACGCGAGCACAAGGCCGGCCTGAGCTACACAGTGCGACCCTGCCTCAAAAAACCAGGGCTGGGAGTTTGGCTCAGTGGCTTAAGTGCCTGCCCTGGCAGGTGCGAGGTTTGAGTTCAATCCCTGGTGCCTCAAAAAAAAAAAAAAAAAAAAAAAAAATGTCAATTCAGGACTTCTGAGTGTTACATTTTTTTGAGGGGGGTGTTTCCTCCTGCACCACTGATGGTGTTACATATTTTGAAAAGAAAATTTACATGGTAAAAGCAATGTAATAATAACAATGCCTCACATTTTTCTGTGTTTACTTTGTTCTAGGACTGTTTCAAGTGCCGTTAGTAATATGCTACTCTCAACAAACTATTGAGGTTAACACTGTCATTTTTTTACCCATTCACAAACAAGCACTGAAGCTTTGCAAAAAGCGAAACAGTTTGTGTGTTATAGAGTGCAGCTCAGTGTGCTGAATACACTCAAGGTTGTAGGTTTAGTCTTCAGCACCAAAAAGAAAAACTAACAAATTTTTTTTTTTTTTTTTTTTGCGGCACTGGGGATTGAACTCAAAACCTTGCGCTTGCCAGGGCAGGCGCTTAAGCCGCTGAGCCAAACTCCCCAGCCCTGGTTTTTTTGAGGCAGGGTCACACTATGTAGCTCAGGCCGGCCTTGCGCTGTAGCCCAAGCCAGCCTCGAACTCACAACGCTCCACCTACCTCAGCCTCCCGAGTGCTAGGATTAAAGGCGTGCGCCACCATGCCCGGCTAAAACTAACAAATTTTTTTAGAAGACTTATGTAGATTGAAGCCTAGATTGAATTAGCGACTGATTGATTGATTTTGTATTACAAAAGTTGTATTGGAAATAGGGAGAAGAATAGTTCCTGGATTTCTGGGAGGGGTCCTGAATGGGTGGCACAGGAAAGGTTTAATTTGGCTCACAATTTCAGAGGTTTCTGTCCTGGTGGTTGGTCTCAAGGCAGGAACATTATGGCAGAAGGGCACCATAGAGCGAACCTGCTCACTTCATTGCAGCCAGAGAACAGAGCACAGAGGAAGAGCTTCAAAGAGGATGGGCCAGAGTCCAGATACAGACTCCAAGGTCACACCTTCATAATCCACCCAGACACACCCAGAAGGGTGCTTTATGAATCTGCTAGGTATCTTTGAATCCAGTCAAGTTGACAGTCCCAAGCCACTTCTTATCAACTCTATGACCCAACACATCTCCTTAAATCTTACTTACTCTCCAAATAAGAATAATAAGATCATAATTCCACTGACATGATCCAACTATCACTGAAACCCAATCATCCCTTCCCCAAAGTCTCAGCAGTTCTAGCATTTCTCAAAAGTCAAAGTCAAAGTCTTCTTTGAGACTCAAGGCAAACTCTTAGCCGCAATCCTATAAAAATAAAAAACAAGTTACACAATTCCAAATACAATGGCACAGTGTAAACATTCCCATTCCAAAAAGAGGAATGGGGAATAGAAAAGAATAAAACCCAGGCAAGACTGAAACCCACAAGGGAAAACACAAAGCCCTGCAGCTCCATGTCCAAAATCCAGGGCATACTGTGGGAAGATGGGAGGGCCGAAGGGCTTGGCCAGCTCATCCTGATGGCTTTGCTGGCTCTCACTTGGGCTGGTTTCACTCATGGCCTGCAGCTTTCCTCAGTAGATGTCATGTTCCTGGCATATCTAACTCTCTGGGATCTTCCCTGCACCTCCAACTTTATTCCCATAGCATTATTCACTGCCTTCTCAGGGACACAGTGCCTGGCCTCCCAGTCCTTCCTTGGAAATCTAGGAGGAAACCTTTGTCTTGGTTACTTTTCACTCATTGTTGAGACAAAATACCTGATGCCCAAAATTAGGAAAGGAAAGGTTTATTTCTTACAGTTCTCGGGAGTTTCAGTCCATACTTAGTTTGCTCCAAGGCAGTGTGGCGTGGCAGGGCAGTCATTCATAGTGGCCACCAAACAGCAAGGTGAACCAGCGAGAGAGAGAGTGAAAGATGCACCTTCCTCTCACCCCCATGCTGCATGTTAACTCCACCCCTGGGCAGGCGCAGCACTCATATTGCCAGTCCCACTTCTAGATAATAAACCAATCATGAACACCAGGCTCAGCCCCATCCAGATTACATGAAGCCTTGGGGGGACACAGGACAAACCCATACAACCTCTTTTGTCAGGGTTGGCCTAAATATGACCTGAGGAAGACATTGAGCTACTCAGTACAAACCATGGACTCTCTATTACTGGCAGTAGCTTGCCCCTGGTGTCAAGGACTGTTTTATATAATTGTTGGGAAAAACATCATTTTATAATTAAATTGGATTAGGGCTTGTCTGAGGCCTAGTGCCTTGCCATGTGGGCCAGCTATGGTATGTGGGAACATAATTCCGTGTGCCTCCAGTTACAGTTGAGGCCTCGCTTGTCCTGTGATGCCGGGCAAGATTGCATCAGCTGAAGACATCCCAGTTCCTTGAGAACCCAGTAGTAATAAAAATAGTTTCATCTCGGAGCAAGGACAAACTCCTTCCTAACCTGCCATCTCTCCCCACTGTCCTTATCAACATAAAGATCCCCATTAGCATACAGTCACCACCACATTCTGAGTCATCCAGTAATCTCTCTGATTATTGTATGTATCCAATAAATAGTGGCAGCTGGGTGTGGTGGCACACACCTTTAATCCTAGCACTTGGGAGGCTGAGGTAGGCGGAGCATTGTAGTTCAAGGCCGGCTTGGGCTACAACATGAGCACAAAACCGGCCTGAGCTACATAGTGCGACCCTGCCTCAAAAAACTAGTGCTGGGAGTTTGGCTCAGTGGCTTAAGTGCCTGTCTGGTAGGCGTGAGGTTCTGAGTTCAATCCCTGGTGCCACACACGCGCGCACACACACACAAAATAGTGGCTAGCTTGGAGTGTTTGTCTGTGCCAATCCTTAGGCATTGACCTTCCAGCCCTGCATCATGCATTACTAAATTTGTCTCTGTTTATTATTCCATCCTTTCACCATACCCCTAATATAGGGAGTTGGGGATCTTGGTCAGGTCTCTGTTACCTGGTAAACAAGAAACAAGGGCAATAAAAAGTTTAATGTAGGACAAAGTTCACCCTGCAGTGCCCTGATGCCAGCTCTGTGTACTAACGTGTGCTGAATGCCCAGATAGCCTCACACTTAAACATTTCATCCAGATTCTTTGAGATTCTTTCAAACTGCTCCCCCAACTTTATAACCTATGTATATTCTGTCCTCCCTTAGATATTTGCTCATATTCACTCTGATGTCACCCTGCCTTTAGGTAGAAGAATAAAATTTGATCTTCCCCACAGCTTCAGTCTCCAGGTTGTTCCTCTTGTGCTGTTATCACATCTCTAACCCCACAACTCTTGCATTCAGCATGTCTGAAAAACCAGTATCATGTGGACAGGGCCAACATCTGCTGCCAGTGTGAGCAGTAACTGGGCCACCTTGGACCATAACAGCAGCAGCCTCTGAGTGCCTACATGACTGAGCATGGTAAAATGAAATTTAGGGAACCAAACTGGCTAGACACCCTTTCTTGAGCAGGGAGCCTTGGGATTTACTTCTCAAGTGAAAAGTTTACACTTTTGCACTCTTCAGCCTACAGTGTGTAGTATCTTACTGTTCCCTGAGATGGTCTCAAAGGCATTCATCTTTTTTAAAAATTTTTCTTGTTTTATTCTCTTTTTATTTTAAAGAGAATAAATCAAAACAATAAAATGAAACAAAACAAAACAATGAGAATGATCTTCAATTTCAAAAACAAGATAGTAGGAAATCAACAATAGTTAACTATATTGAACATTGTTATCATCTAAATAGTTGCTCAGACTACCAGATATAGGCATGCAAAGTTAATCAAACAATATAAGCCCTAAATTGTTTCTTTGCTTCAGTTGCTATTATTTCAGAAATCTCAGGTGTGCGGCTTCTAATTCCTTCTATGTCTATGTCTCCTGGACTTATTCTGAGTGAGACATAGGCACACAGAATTAATCAAACAGTATAAGCACTAAGTTGTTTTTTTACTTCAGTTGCTATCATTTCAGAAATTTCAGATGTGTGACTTCTAATCTCTTTGGTGTCTGTCTCCTGGACTTGTTCTGGGTGGGCTGGAGGTCTGAGGTTGTATCTTGCACCTTCATCTTGACATTTTCCTGTGCTCCTGTGAATCAGTTGGTTGCAGAGTCCCTGGTGCTTCCTGCACTGGCTGCCCATCCCGTGATGCAGGGGACTGGGCTAGGCACCTGGGTTCCTCAGTCGTGAGGTTTCTGGGGTGGTGGAGAGGTTGGGAAGTTGGCTCACTGATGCTCCTCTGAGGTGGCAGGGCCTGAGGATGTGGCCTCCTCTTCTCTGGGCCCATGACAGCAGGCTCACTGTGGAGGGGGGGTGGAGGGCTGTGGCTTCTGCTCCTCTGGGACTGCCATGGTGGGCTCACCAGGGGGCACTTGGCCCCAGTGGTGGTGGGGCTTTGGGGGATGGCTTCTGCTCCTTGGCCCACTGTGGTGGGTTCATGGGGCAGGGCTGGGGGTGGGGTGAGGGCATGGCTTCTTCTTGACCAGTGGTAGTGGGCTCTCCTGTTAAAGTGCTTGGTTCAGCTTTTATACCTCCTTTTTGTTTTATACTGGGAATTGAACTCAGGACCTTGTGCTTGCCAGGCAGGCACTGTACTGCTGAGCTATATCCTTGACCCTCTATACCTCCTTTGATCATAATTTTATGCATGATTCCTTTCCTGCCAAAATTTTTTTCAAACCATTCTACTTTGCTCATTGATTCCAATTTTCATTATAGATCTGGTTAAAAGCAACCAGCACTACCCATGCCACAACCTGAACATTTGGGTTGCCTTGAAATTTCCCCATCTAGATCAGTTAGTTAATGGCCCTTGAACTCAGAGTTCTGCAAAGTCTCAGGACATGAGCAAAATGTAGACAAGTTCTTTCTGAGCGTGTAACACGTATGGCCTCTAGTGCAGTTCCCAGTAGAGTCCTATTCCCAAATGAAATATCATGAACCTGGCCTTTACTGTCACGTTCCTATTAGGGTTCTGGTCTTCTAAGCCCTGACCAAAATGGCCCATCAGAGTCCACTTGCAACATTTTAAGATTTCTCTCACCTGCTTCTGCAGCCATTTCCAATGTCCTCCTGAAAACCAGTTCCAAAGGCTTCTAAACCATGTGGTTAGGTATAGTCTTGACAATGACCCCGTTTCTCTAGTGGCAGTTTTATGCACTGGTCATATTTTCTATTGTTGGAACACAATACCAGATACAACTTCAAGGAGGAGAGGTTTTGTTTGGCATGGTTTCAAAGGATTCATTCCCTGATTCCATCACCACAGAAAGACGTGGCAGCCAAGGTGCAGAGCACAGAGGAAGAACATCAGAGAAGGGGCCAGATCAAAACTCCCAGGTCAGGCTCCGTGGCCCACCCAGGAACACCCAGAAGTGAGTTCTCCTCAACTGCTAGGTGTCTCTTAAACCAGTCAAGTTAATAATTGCAATTAATGGTCACGGATGATACATATCAAACTCTTTGTAGTGAGTAGAACACACAGAGGGGCCTTTGAAAATGTTAATTTGCTTCCTTTCTTTCTCTGCATCTTTTTCATACCTAGCACAATTTCTAAAACATAGTAAGAGTTCAGTGAGTGGACTTGAGACAACAAATATAGAAGCCACTATAAACAATCCAGGAAGCCCTGGCCAAGATAGTGTGTGTGTGTGTGTGTGTGTGTGCACATGTGTGGGTGTGCGTGTGTGTGTGTGTGCACATCTTTGAGGGAAAGGAGGTTCAAGCTTCAGTCATATAGAGTTTTCAACCCCTTCTAAAGGCTAAAAACTATAATGATGATGAAGGGGTCATTGACTGTAGAAGTGAGATTAAAAACCACATCTGTGGAGACTGGAACAGAGCTCTAGAGTGGCTGTGTTTTCCAAACTCAGATCTGATCATATGGTTGCACAAGTAAAGTCTCACAGGAACTATTTGAAATTAAAATCATTCCAGATGTCAAGAGGACAGAACTGGCTTAGAATGACTACCACTGGTCAAATTTGGGACAAATTGAACATCAGAAAGAATGACAAATCAGAAAATATTCATCTCAAAAACTTGCATGAGAATGTTCAAAGCAGTTTTATTTATAATAGTTGCAAACTAGAAATAACCCCAAAATTCATCAACAAGCAAATACATAAAAATTCTTATATTCATACAACAAAATACTTCCCAACAGTAGAAAGGAGAGTGGATGAATCTCAGATCATTATGCCAAATGCAAAGTTAGACACAAAGGGCTACATATTGTATGGTTCCATTTATGTGAAATTCTAAAATTGTCAAAACTAATCTGCAATGATAAAATTAGAATGTCAGTGACTTTGGGCAGGGTATCTTCTGCAATGATGAAAATGTTTTATGCCTATTGGGGGAGTAGTTAATTTGGGTATTACACAGGTATACAAATGTCAAAATTTATCAAATTATAGATTTAAGATCTATGCATTTCACTGCATATGAATGATGCTCTAGTGAAAATAAAGGGGAAATAGAATAATGACAGTAATGGATTATGACATATTCAACAAACAAAACAATTAATGCGTTCATAAGTAACACAATAGATGGAAAGTGGAAGAATTTCTTTTGGGAGAACATCTGATAAGAGGAGAAGAGATAACAGAATTAGAAAAGTCACTTTTAAAATCACCAGCATAATTAGGTATGTAAGATTCATCAAAGGATGCTAAAAATCCTTTGAATAAGGTTTCAGGGATTGAGCTCATGACCTTGTGCTTGCCAGACAGGCACTTGTTTCACTGAACTAATTCCTTGGCCCCTATTTTTTAAGATAGAGTGTTACTATGTAGTAGAGACTAGCCTTGAACTCACTATGTAACCCAGGCTGGCCTTCAACCTGTGGCAATCCTCCTACCTCAGCCTCCTAATACAGGGGGTGTGCCACCATGTTCTTTGTTTTTTGGTTTTTTAATCTGTGTTGAAAGCCACAGGTTAGTTAACAATTACGAAAGAAAAAAATGTATTTTTAAAATAAAGACTCCGTATTAACCAAGAGAATAAACTTAGCATCATCAATAATGGGATGAATTTGCTTAATTTCCTCCAGATGAATAGCAATGGGAAAGATGCATCCTCATTATCTATGTCATATTCTTACCAAAAAGTTTAATCCTAATAATATAATGAGAAATAATCAAGCAGATTCGGATGGTAGGGCATGCAGTACATGTGGCCTGGACTCATAACTGTCGGTATGAAGCAAGACAAAGATGAGGAACTTGTCTAGATTAAAAGGCACTAAAGAGACACCACAGCATTCAAGTGTGAAGTATCGATCCTTGATGATACGGTTATTAGGAGCATGTCCTTGTTCTTAGGAAACAAAAACTGACATATTGAGGTGAAATATCATGATGTCTATACTTCGTTTTCAAAAATTTACCAAAAACCCCGCTGTTATGTCTCTATATCTACAGATGAGAATACATATGAAGTTACATATCTATGTTTATCTATGTATGTAAAATATATAGATATTATGTTACAGAAAATGTAAGTATGAAGAAGAGAAAAAATAATGTTAATAATTAGTGAGTCTAAGCAAAGTGTATATGAGTATTGACAGTATTATTTTTTTTTCCAACTTCTCTGCAGATTTGAAAAAATTTCCCCCAAAGCCCCAGGGAAGAATAAGATAGCACAAATAAAGTGCTTGGACAATTGCAAGTGCTCAATGAAAGAAGGGACTTACACTAAAATGTAAGTCCTGTGGGAACAGGGCATTTTTTTTATCTAACACCTTTAACAGTACCTGGCACATAAAGTGATACTCAAAAAACATAAAAGACAAACTATTGAAAAGGCGAACATCAGAAATGTAATGCAACCCCCCCCAAAAAAAACACAAAAACAAAAAGCAAAAACAAAACAGTGCCCAAAATGACACCACATGATGATGTGTGGTTACATGGGACAGCTGTGACTATGGCCTCAATGTAACTGTGCAAGTTGCTTTGATTAAAATGACTTCTCTATTATTAAAAAAATGATTCAAGAAATTGCCCCAGAAAATCTGTCTGCCCAACTGAGATGAATTTGACATTTCATTTACAAGCTGTAATAGTCTCCGAATAACATCATCATATTTGGATAAACCATTTGGAATTGCTATGAAAGAATTAACCAGTTTGGGAGCTTCATTTTTTTTAGTGCTGACCCAAATGGACATCCGCGAGCCTCTTGTGAGAAGGGTACTGCGCCCTCTGGTGGTGAGAGATACTCATTCTGTTTCTATGGAAAAATCTCCGGGCTATAGATAAAAGTGGAGCGTGCCTTTACCCAGAGGATTCTGCAAACCTGTCTCCTTACTTCATAGTCACATCGTGTCCTTACGCACTGAATCTAAGATGATGATTTCTGACTCAGTGAATACCCAACTTTGGGAAATGGCCGGGCCAGGTTGGACTAAGAAAAGTGTGATATAGGAATGAAAAGTGACATTTGCAGTTGGGTCAAAGCTGAGGTTGGAAGATTTGTCCCTAGCATAATGAGTGCCAAGGGAAACCCGCAGGGCGATTTGAACCGTGAAACCTGTCAGGATCCTGTCTCTGCACTGTGACAAGGATGAGATTATACACCACCATATGTTTCAGGAAGAGCTCTGGGCTGAGCCCTGGGGCTGTGTATTGCTGGCCGCAGTCCCAGCTTTGTAGCCCTGGAAATGCCTTTCCTTTTAAAATTTAATTGCAAATATTAAAAGACATTTTCCTTGAATGTAAAAATAATACATGGCCTCGGTGAAAATTTACAGAAATATTAATAAAGTGAAAGTCACCCGAACTCTGTCTACATTGTGATAACCACAGGTGACTTTTTGGTGACGTTACTTCCAGACAATTCTCTGCCTATAAACACATGCAGTAGTAATGCCTAACTATGCATTAATTGGGATGAGTTAATGGAATGATAGTTAAACCTATTCCTTTACAATTTGCTTTACTTTTGCAATAGATCTCTCTGTGTGTATATGCTCAATAGATCTTTAAAACGTTTTCATCTTGGAAAACTGAATCTCTATACCTACTGAACAACTCCCCATTTCCCCCTCCAACCTCAGCACCTGGCGACCACTCTCCTGCTGCCTGTGAACAAAATGTGATTACTCTAGAGACCTTATATAAATGGGATATTTGTGACTGGTTTATTTCACTTAGCACAATGTCCTAGGGATCATCTGTGTTGTTGTGTGTGTAAGGTTTTCCTTCTTTTGTAAGGCCGAATGCTATTCCGTTGTATGCTTGTCCCCTCATATGTCAAAAGACAGCTGTGCTCACCTCTTGTCCACTGTAAATAATCCTGCTATGAACATAGGTTTTCAGATACCTCTTCAAGATCCTGTTCCAGTTCTTTCAGTTATATACTATGGTTGGATATGGGTTTAGCGTGTCCCCCAAAGTTCTGTGTTGAAAGTCTGGTCCCCAGAGTGGCCAGATGGGAGCGTGGTGTGGAACTTTGAAGAGGGGGAGCCCGTGTGATGTTGCTGGGTTAACTGAAGGCCCTGCCCATGAAAGAAGCTCTCGTGTGACCCCGTGGAAGCACTTGGGGAGAGTTATTGTAAAATCCTGTACCTGGCGCTATCACGTTTGCTACCTTTGTGTCTTGAGATAAGCTTTCGCTCTCTTCCCTGCCATATTGCCATTGCCATCTCCCCAGTCTTCTTGCTATTACCTTCCCACTATGATGTGATGCACTCAAGACAGTCACACCTGAGCAAAGCCAATGCCAGCACTGTCCCCTGCTAAGCTAAATAGCCTCTTTTCTCCCCCCACCTTTGGTTTTGTTATTGTTGTTTGTTTTTGAGTCAGTCTTATTATGTAATCAAGCCTTGACTTGAACTCACAGCAATCCTCCTGCCTGTCTCCCAAGTGCTGGGATTACAGGCATGCACCACCACAGTGGGCTCTATTTTTATTTTTATTGAAGGAGCTTAATACTGTTTTCTATAGTGGCTCACTGGGGTTTTGGTTTGCTGATTTGCATTTCTTTAATGATTAGTGAAGTTTTCATATGCTTGTTGGCTATTGTGCACCTTCTTTGAAACATGACTATTTAAGTCCTTCATCTATTGTAATTGTTAAGTTCTAGGAGCCCTTTATAGTAGGAGCTCTGGGTAGTAACCTCTTATCAGGTGTATGATTTGCAGTACTTGTTCACATTCCACACATTGCTTCTTATTCTGCTGATTGTATCCTTTGATAAGCAAAAGTTTTAAATTCTGATGTAATCCCATTTGTATATTTTAGCTTTTGTTGCCTATGTTTTTGTATCATATCCTAGAGAAAATTTTCAAGTCCTGTGTCATGAAAATTTCCTTGTTTGTTTTCATCTAAAAGTTTTATGGCTTTAGGTCTTTTGTTTAGATCTTTAATTCATGTTGAGTTAATTTTTGTGTGTGGTGTAAAGTAAGGGTCATTGCATGTGGATATTCAGTTTTTCTGACATCATGTGTTGAACCCATGTGGAAAACTGTGGCCCTGGAATCTTTGTTGAAGATCATTTCACCATGAGTGAGAATTTATTTCGGTGCTCTCTTTCCAATTCCATTGGCCTATACATTTGTTTGTTTGTTTGTTTTGTTTTGTTTGTATTAGTGCCAGTGTTTTGATTACAGTAGTTTTATTTTAAAGTAAATAAAACAAAACAATAAAACAGAACCAAACAAAACAGTGAGAACAATATTGGATTTCAAAAACAAGACTGAAGGAAATTCCCCATAGTTGCTATATTGCATATTGTTATCCCCTAAATAGATGCTCAGGCTACCAGCTTTAGGCCTGCAAAGTCAATCAAACAATACAAGCATTAAGTAGTTTTTTTTCTTCAGCAACTGTCATCTCAGCCTGTGTTCCTCCAAATCAGCCAGTTCTTTATGGGGGCGGTGAGGGGAGTGGGGAGTGGGGAGGGCTCGGCTCTTCCTGTTTCCCAGCCCATGCTGGCTGGCTCACAGAACAGGGGTGGCTTCTTGGTTCTCCTTGATTACAGAAGTTTTGTAATATGCTTTTTTTTTAAATAGTAGCAAAGTTTATAAGATGAAGAGTGTAAGAAATGCTACTTTATATATGTGGTCAGGGAAGAGCTGTCTTTGAGCAAAAACATGGGGACGAGAAAGCAAGCTATTCATAGACCTTGGGGCTGAGAACTTCAGGCAATGGGGCCAATAAATTCTTCATAAATCCTGGATGTTAACACTTTTTAAGATCATCATGTCTTTTGTGGTTGTTTATACTGTCTTTGTTGTGGTTGTGGTTTTGGTTTTTGTGTTTTAGACAGGGTCTCACTAAAGAGTTCAGGCTGGGCTTGAACTCATTATATAGACCAGACTGGTCTTGAACTCGAGATGATCCTCCTGCCTCAGCCTCCTGATTCTGGGATTACAGGCGTGCACCACCACACCTGGCTTTATACTGTACAGGAGGTTACCCTATACTGTTGCTCGTATATGAGGTTGGTTGTAACTTGAAGATTATCCTGTTGAGGTAAATTTTACTAATCTTCTATTCATAGCTCTGGGTTTTATACTTTTTGTTTATTTGACTGCTCAGAGACAGGGTCTTGCTATGTAGTTTGGGCTGGTTTTGAACTCAGTATGTACCCCAGACTGGCCTGCCTCAGCCTCCTGAGTGCTGATATTACAGGTGTATACCACCATGTCTGGCTCGATTTTATATCTAAGAAGACCTTTACTACACCAAAATCATACAAGTATTATCCTATATTCACTTCTATTTTATACTTGGATTTTTAACAGCTTTACTAAGATAATTTATATATCTTAAAATTCCCCATTTTAAATTTTTTTCCATTTGAATGATTTCCATTTTTTCATTTGAGTGATAACCCAGTGACTTTTGGTAAATTTATGGAGACATATCACCAAAATCATAATCCAGTTTCAGAACTACACTTTGATGTTTTTATGTTTACTTTTTAACATGTCTAAGATTCATTTTAGCAACAACCTGATGGAGGTGAGTAGAAAGCCCAATGTTGTGGTTTATGTCTGGATGTCCTCTGAAAGTCTCATTCAGTCATGGGGGAGGAGGCTTTCTGGAGGCAACTGAATCTAGAGTTTGTGATTGATTCAGGGCCCAGTGCTGGGATTAAGGATATGAATGCCACACCTGACTTAGGGTGGGTACCCTGCATACAATATAAGGGATAGAAAAGTCTTACCTCTATCTTGTTCCTTTCCTGTCTTCCACTGCTATGAATTGGCTTTTTTTTTTGTACCAGGGATTGAATTTACAACCTCATGCTTGCTAGGCAAGCACTTGTGCTACTGAGCTAAATTCCCAGCCCCCCCCTTCCTTTTTTTTGAGACAGGGTCTTGCTATATTGTTTAGACTGGGCTTGAACTCATTGTGTAGCCCAGTCTGGCCTTGAACTTGCAGCAATTCTCCTGTCTCAGCCTTCTCAGTGCTGGGATTACAGGTGTGTGCCACCATGCCCAGCTCACCATGAGCTATTAGCCCTCTACCATGCCTCCCTGCCTTGGAGCCAGTTGATTATGGAGTGAAACATCTATAAACTGTGAGCTGAATAAACCTTTCCTTCTTTAACTTTGAGTGTTGGGTATTTTGGCTCAGCAACAAGAAAAGTAACTAAGACACCCACCTTTGAAATGGGACATGAAGATGGTAACTATTCTCAACTTGCTCTTATATGCCTATAGTCCTGGAGTAATTGTGGACAGTCGGTTGAGGGTTCTTTTGCTCAATTCAGATAGAAATCATGAATTAGCAAAGTACTGCTCTGCTAGTGGTCTGATGCCACTGGTTGACACCAGTTAATGCTGGATGCCATCTATCAGCACCGCTAGTTGCTAGTCTCTGTCACTGTTGTCTGTCTTATCCAGTTTGGTATTGAGTATTTATTTGTGCATAGATTGTATTACATCTGCGCATATAACCTTCATTCCATAACAATGTCCCCAGTCATTCCACTCACCATTACATCTCCCTGCCCCAGCAACCTGTTTGGTACAGGTGCAGAGAAGGTCCTTTATGAACCATTGATTGACTAATTCTGGCTCCCAGGAACTAACGATAGAATAGAGTAATGAGGAAACTGGGGCACACGGAAAGAGAACAGTGACATGATTAAGATCCATAGCAAGTTCAAAGCAGAGAGAAGCAGGTAGGAATCAGACTCCAAGGCCTAACTCCTGGTGTGGAGCCTGGGCACTTTTACCGGCTAGTTGGCTGCAGCCTTCCCAAGCGGGCGAGAAATGTCAGGTTGCACACTCAGGGACTTGTCTTTAACTTGGGCGAACCTCGCAGAAATGCAGGTCTAGTGGCCAAAAAAACAGACGATGAAGCAAACACCTTACGTTTTCGCCGCCTGCTCCTCGGCAGAGCAAGACTACATTTCCCAGCAGCACCAGGGTGCGCACGTCCCTGCCACGCGACTTGCGCCTCTGCCATCAGCCCGCTAGGGGCGCTGTAGCGAGCCTTCTGCCACCCCGTAGAAATCTACGCGGCCCCGGGGCCGTTTGCTTCCTGTTTGTCGGAGGAGGAGACATGGCGGCTGCGCCGGCGGCTGCTGGGGCTGGGGTCTGCCGAGGGAGACGATCGGCAGCAACAGTGGCAGCATGGGGCGGATGGGGCGGCCGGCCGCGGCCGGGGAACATTCTGCTGCAGCTGCGGCAGGGCCAGCTGACGGGCCGGGGCCTGATCCGTGCAGTGCAGGTACGAGGCCAGCCCGAAGGGGCGGGGCGGGGCGGACCGGGCGGGAGCTGGCTGGGGACCGGGGTAGAGGCCTTTCCAGGCCGCTGCGGGGCGAGCCAGACCCTTCGTGGCCGGCCGCGGGGCCTCGCTGTGGGCCGTCCGGACGCTGTCAGTCGCGAAGGGGCCGTGAGCAGCGACCGGCCAGAGGCCCCGGGCCAGGCCAAGCAGTGCTGGGCTGCTGTGGGCACTGATGGCGTGTACGAGCCCTGGGCCCAGTTTTCGGATCCTCCTTTCCCTGCGCCACGTCTGCACGTCAGAGGGACCCTGGCGAGTTCGCCTAATTTACTACAGGTCTCGAGTTTCTCCCCTGTGAATTGAGCGAGGGTCCTCACTGCAGCCCCAAAACTGTTCCCAGGCGTATCATAAATGTCATTTGCTCGGAGAGGCCTTACCTTGACATTCCTCCTTACCCCTGTCTAAAGTAGGTCCCCGTTGTTACTCTGTCAAAGCCCCGAATTCGTTTCGTTCCCAGTACTTTCTTCTTCTATAATTACGTTATTTCTTTGTTGTCTGCCCTTCTCGCCTGTCTTCCTCATTAGGCTGAGCTCCCGCGGATGCAGACTCAGTTTCGCTCGTGTAGAGCGTCATGGTTCAGAGTGAGGCCTGGGCTCAGACCTCTGCTCTCTCTCTTGCTTGGGCAAGTTACCTTGCTATGCCTCAGTTTCCTCATTTGTAAGATGAGGATGAGAATTAGAACCTACCTTTTAAAGTTGTTGTGAAGACCAAAGGAGACGATTTAACTGTCAGTGTATTTCTGCAACATAGTAATGGTAGAAAGGTAATCGGGTACTTAGTGTCTAGCTTGTAATAGGTACCCAGTAGGTGGTTTACTATTTTTTGGATGAGTGAGGGACTCTACTTTAGGGTAAGAAGGATAGATAAGACCTGGTTTTCCTGCGCTACTTGCCCCCATGGTTCCAGAACATACCTGTAAACACTCCTATAAAACAGTAGTTCAATTTAAAGAAAGCTTTTATATAAAGTTTCGAAGGATCAGCAAGAAACTTAATAAAGTGATTCGTGGGAGAGGGCTTGAATTTGGGTGTAAGGAGGAGAGAACAGAGTGCAGTTTTTCACAGTATACCTTTATATATTTCAGTTTAGTTACTTTTTTTTTTTTTTTTTTTTTTGCGGTACCAGGGATCGAACTCACAACCTTGCACCTGCCAGGGAGGCACTTAAGCCACTGAGCCAAACTCCTGGCCCTATTTTTTTTGAGGCAGGGTCGCACTATGTAGTTCAGGCCAGGCTTGCTCACATTGTAGCCCAAGCCGGTCTTGAACTCATAATGCTCCACCTACCTCAGCCTCCCGAGTGCTGGGATTAAAGGAGTGCGCCACCACGCCCGGCTCACAGTCATGTGGTTTTAAAAAGAGTTCCAGAGTCAGATTGCCTGAAGTTTAAAAGCTGCATCTGATACATACTTGCTTTGTGTCTTTAGGCAAGTTACTTAGTTTCCTTATGCCTTAGTTTCTTCATTTGTACAATGGGGATAATCATAGAACGTAACCTCCTAAAGTTGTGATGAAGGTCAAGTCGGTTTATGCATATAAAACACTTCAGATGGTGACTCAAACTTAATAACTATGCTATAAAGTTTAGCTTGGACTGTTACTAATAAATACTCTGTACTATTCTGATGGGTCCTAAGTCTGTATTTCCATTCCTGATTTCTCTCTATAGCTCCAGATGAGTAGGTACTGTGTATCCAACTACCCGCTGAGCATTTCCATCTAGATACCTAATGGACAACCTAAATATAAAAATGTTGAAGACCAAAAATCTTAATTCCTCTTCCATCAAATCTTGTCTTCCCTGACTGTCTAAATAGGACATAAGGGAAACTGGGGAGAAGCTATGGCCCACCTTATTATAAATGGGCCCGTACTACTTGGATTTTAGTTTGCCTTCCTGCCCTTTCATTCTGTCTTCTGTCAAGGTAATAAAATATGATGGCACCATGCTTTACAGGTTAAAGTTTACTGAGCCCTTTCTTCTTCATCAGCACATCTGATCCTTAAAGCAAATCAGGTCTTGTAAATCCCTTGCTTTATTAAAACTCTCCAACCATATCCCATTACAGTTGGAATCAAATCTGGATTCCATACTGTGATCACACAAGGCCCTGAATAGTCAGTGGGAGTTGAGGGAAAAGATAGACTGAATCAGTGATGGTGAACCTTTAGAGCTTTCAGTGATATGAACAGCTTGTAGGTTTGCCACCACTGGACTAGGTAAACCCTGGGGCACTGTGGGTCATCCCCAGATAACCTTCATTTGGGTCGTCTGGTGAGAGGCTGACTTCTATAGGCTCCCATTTCTGTTTCCCAAATACAAGCCATTGTGTCCTTAATGACTACTGATGTATCTAAATTCACCTGGGGGTCATTCACTGTGTGTGTGCTGTCCTAGGGGTCAGACCCATAGGCTGGCACATGCTAGGCAAACACTCGCCCATTGAGCTCTACCTCCAGCCCCTCTTTTTAAATTTTAATAGACATTTCTTTCTTTAGCCTTATTCTGAGCATTGATGTTTGTGAAATCCAGACATTTATGTCAAATAAATCTTCTCTTTCTTGCCAAGGGTAATTTGCTACTGAAAAGCTCCTGTATAGGATAAAGTCTCACATAAAATCTATTAAATTCCCCAGGAAATCTTTGTATTCATAAGCCCTAAAATTCACTTCTATTTTATCAAGATGATATAAGCACCATTAAAATGGACATGACTATTCAGTGGTTAACATTTGTTGTTGGAATTAGCTAACATATTTAATCATTAGTAATGCTTTAAGACTTGCACTTAGTTTGATGTTTTGAGGCACTAGATGTCTTACACTTTAGACTAACCAAGAAAGTTATACATTTTCTTTATGGGAAATTCAGCCTTTAATTATTTAAAGAAAGCAGTAAAGACAAAATAAATCAATGAAAATTAAATGTCTAGAAATGTCACAGTGGCTAAACGGGTTGATAGCTTATTTGATGTAAGAGATTATCACTGCTGTAAACTGTCAAACCACAAGTACTCCAAGAGCAAAGCCCTGCCAGTAATTCAGCTGTGAAGATGACTAGATACCGCTTTCATTACAGTGCTCAGCTGTTCACAAGGAAAGCAAAATCCAAGTGATTATTTTTAAATGAGAGTAAGTGCTTTGTAAAACAATGTAGAGGTAGTAACAAATTCCTTGTGAAGTTGAATATTGAGTTGTGACCCAGTCTCTGAGTTTTGTTTGTTTTGTATTTTGGTTTTTTTGAGATAGGGTCTCACTATGTAATTCAGGCTATTCTTGAACTCACTATGTAGCCTAGGTTGGCACTGAACAGCAATCCTCCTGCCTCAGCCTCCTGAGTGCTGAGATTATAAGGATGCACCACAACTCCCAGCCTCATCTCTTGAGTTTCATGAACCTTGTAATAAAAACAACTATGCCCTGTGCCCTTGGTGCATCCCCAAGAAGGACCCAGGAAACCAGAGAGCCAGTATAACTGGCTTAGATTTATTGACTTTTCAATTTGTTGTTGTCTGTTTCTTTCTCTTGTAAAATCTTAGGATTTAATTCACAACACATTTCTGCTACCTTATGTCTCCACCATTCTCCTAGTGTAGCTACGTTATAGCTTTGGTTGTTGGTATTAAGTATTTACATCATACTGACGATAAAGTTATTGTGTACAGAATTATATTGGTTTTGTGTAATTTTTTTTTGTTTTAGCTTTAAAAACAATCTTCTTGCTCCTTTTATTTGTGCCATCTGAAAGGCTTTATTAGGAAGCATGCTGCAGCATAAGGTGAAATAGTGCGTGGACTAACATCCCCTCTTTTGAGGTGGATTTCCACACTTATGTTAGCTTTCCACCGCTGTGACTAAATATCTGACAATAACAATTTAAGGAGAAAAGACTAGTTTGTTGCAGTTTCAGGTTTAGTCCATGGTGGCTGTTCATTGCTGTGTCCCTGCCCTGAGGAGGAAGGGCATCGTGGGAGGGTGTGGTGGGGGAGAGCTGCCCATCTCCTCACAGCAGAGAAACTGAAACAGGAAGGGGCTGGGTGTGGTGGTGCACACCTGTAATCTCAGCACTCAGGGGGCTGAGGCAGGAGGATTGCTGTGAGTCTGAGGCCACCCTGGGCTATGTAGGGAATTTAAGGCTAGTGAAAGATGGTGGACTGAACCACACATCTCTGTCTCAAAACAGACAAACAAGAAAGGAAGAAATGGGCCAGGAATAAAATAAGCCCTTCAAAGCCATACTCACTTCATACTATTAGGCCCTACCTCCCAATGCATCCACTGAGCTATGAACTCATCAGTAGATCAATCCTCTTGGTGAAGTTGGAGCCCTGGTGATTCAGTTACTTCCCAAAGCCCATCAGTTCTGCTGCCCTCAGCACATGAGTCCTGGGGACACATCATTTCCAAACTATAATAATGTAGTAAAATTTAGGGTTTTGGGTTTTTTTTGGTGCTGGGAATTGAACCAAGAGCCTTATGTATGGTAAGACGGTATCTACCTCTAAGCCACATGCCTAGTCCAAGTATCCTTTCAGTATGTAGCTGTATGAGTTTTGACAAATACATGTAGTCATGTGATTACTGGTGCAGTTACAGAAAATTCCCTGGTAGTAGTCAGCTCCTTTCCATAACTCTTTTCTTCCCCTTTCTTCCTATTTTTTTCCTTTCCCAGACTGTTACACACACATGCACCACAACCTTTTGAGTCCGCCATCTTTTTTTTTTTTTTTTTTGGTACTGAGAATCGAACTCAGGACCTTTTGCTTGCCAGGCAGGTGCTGTGCTCCTGCGCTATACCTCCAGCCCCTGCCATGTTTCATTGGCACAATATTATGTCCTTTTAAAATTTGAATTACAAAAAATAAAAAAATAAAAAATAAAATTTGAATTACAGAATTCACAAATTTTGTATTTTCTGTTTTTTTTAAAAAAAGTCCTTCATTCTTACTAGCATTCTAAGACTGCTATACATTTAAATTCTTGAAATTTTCTTTCTGTCTATCTGTCTTTCTTTCTTTCTTTCTTGCGAGCCAGAATCTTGCTGTGTAGTCCAGGCTGGCCTCTAACTCAAGGCAGTCTTTCTGCCTCAGCCTCCTGAGTGCTGGAATTATAGGTGTGTGCCACTATGTCCAGCAATTCTTTTTTTTTTAAACCTGGCGATTCTTGCAACTTAAATCCAACATGTTTTGTTTTTTCATGCTTTAAACACTGTTTCCTAAATCATGTGTCTTTTTTTTCTTGGAGTATGTTCTCTAGTTGCTTCTCAAGAAAGAGTATATGAGAGATGAATTTGTAAAAACCCGGTGTCTTAGCCGGGTGTGGTGGCACACTCCTGTAATCCCAGCACTCAGGAAGCTGAGGCAGGAGAATTGTTGCAAGTTCAAGACCAGCTTGGGCTACAAAGTGAGCCCACGGCCAGTCTGAACTATATGGTGAGACCCTGTCTCAAAAAGACAGACAAAACAAAACAAAACAAAAACTCTGGTGTGTTAGTTTTTTCTTATTACTGAGACAAAATATTCAACACCTGAAGTTAAAGAAGGAAGTATTTATTTAGCTCACATTTTGTGGAGGTTTCAGTCCATAACTGACTGACCTTAAGGCAGGGTGGCACATTGCAGTGGGGCAACTGCTCATGGTGGTGGAAGATAGCAAAAGCAACTGGTCGGGGGAGAGTTAGAGAGAGCTCTTTGCCTCTTTCTGCCCCTTTTATCTTACCCAGACTGCTGGGATTAGGTGACACCAATTCTATCAGTGATCCAGCAATCACCCACCCTGAATCCTAGCATTGCACAACTCAATTCAACCACCTCTGAGAAGCCCGTCTTCCATGACAGCATGAGGTTTTGGGGGGACATCTAGACACAAAGCATAACACTTGGCATATCTGAAAATGTCTTTTATTCTGACCCTTGTATATTTAGTTCAGATAGGTACATAATTCTGAATTGGAAGTTATTTTCCATTTGATTTTATTTGTTTTTTGTTTGTTTATTTTTGCGGCACTGGGGATCGAACTCACAGCCTCATACCTGTCAGGCAGGCACTTAAGCCACTGAGCCAAACTCCTGGCCCTAGTTTTTTTTGAGGCAGGGTCGCATTATGTAGCTTAGGCCGGCCTTGTGTTCGCATTGTAGCCTAAGCTGGCCTCCAACTCCCAATGCTTCTCCTACCTCAGCCTCCCTGGTGCTGGGATTAAAGGCATGCACCACCACGCCCAGCTCCATTCAATTTTAAATAGTATTGTACCATTGCTTTTAAACAAGTACTTTCTTTTGCTGCATATTGTTAGATTTATCTGTGAAGTTGGCAAAACTGCAGTTCATTCATTTTCATTGTCGCATAGTATTCTGTTTTCATGGATCACAGTTAATACCTTCTACTTTTAGGAAGTATTTGGAATCTTACTATTCTTG
Organism: Dasyprocta punctata; assembly: GCA_004363535.1. Lineage (NCBI taxonomy): Eukaryota > Metazoa > Chordata > Mammalia > Rodentia > Dasyproctidae > Dasyprocta > Dasyprocta punctata. The sequence continues at coordinate 3,230 of RJWM01027860.1, read as the reverse complement.
GAGTGTTAATGAACAACATTGACATGAACACTTTTTCACATCTTTCGTACATAGTTGGGGGAGGTACTTAGATGTAGAATTAGAATTGCTGCATTATAGGCTATCCATAGGCTCAGCATCAGTGACTATTACTGAAGAATTTCCCAATTGAGTGTACTAATTGCACTTCCACCAGCAATGTACATGAAATCTGTATTTGTTCTAGCTAATAGTTACATGGTGTTGTTTTTAAGTTCAGTCTTTCTCACAGGGGTGTAATAGCATATTATTAGGGTTTTAGTATGTGCTCTTTCTTTTTAAATTAAGTTTATTGATACATTTTAGGTATAGAGTATGTGTTCTTTTGATGGCTTAATGAGGTTGAGCGCCTTTTTAGAAGTTTATTGGCCATTTGCACCTCACTTCTATGGGTTGCCTGTTCACATCTTTTTTTGGGGGGAGGGGTACCAGGAATCAAACTCAGGGCCTTATGCTTGCCAGGCAGGCACTTGTGCCACTGAGCTACATACATCCCTAGCCCGCCCGTTCACATCTTCGGCAGCTTTCTCTTATGTTACCTTTTTTGTTTTACACTTGATGAGATGTTCTTTTTTGAAATTCTTTTATTTTCTGGAAATGAGTGAGCCCTTTGTAGTGATGTTTTGCAAATATTTTCTCTCATTCTTTTGCCTTTAATGTGTAAGATCTTTTGATGAACGGAAGTGCTTAATTTTTAATACAATTCATTAGATCACTTTTTCTTTAGTTTTTTTTGTCTTCTATTTAAGAATCTTTGCCTATTCTAAGATCACAAAGGTATTCTGTGTATCTTTAGAAGCCTTATTGATTTGCCTTTTATGTTTAGATATATGGTGCATCCCCCTGAGAACTGATTTTAGAGTATGTTGTGAAGTTTTTTGTCTAGACACTAGTTTGACCCATCGTTATTCATTTGAAAGCACCCGCACACACTCTCTGTAGTACTGTGAGGGTTCCGTTTCATGTCTGATGTTTTACTGGTCTGTGTATCCCTTTGCTGGTGTTACATTGTCTTATTTTCTGTCATTTTCTATGTGCTGATTTGTGGTGGAGTATGCAGAATAGGCTTATGTTTTCCTATTTACAGTTAAGATCATCTTTCCATTTTCATATGCATGTTACAATGAGCATGTACATTTTTACAACTCTTCAATTTTTATGGTTATCAGTACATGTGTTTAGTACATAATTCATTGTGAGGACTGGTACTTGTACATAGCATACCTTAATTCTTTTTTTTTGGTCTTTTTGAGACAGAGTCTTGCTATGTATTTCAGACTGGCCTTGGGCTCACTTTGTAGCCCAGCGTGGTCTCAGACTTGCAGCGATCCTCCTGCCTCAGTCTCCCCTTCCACTCTCTCTGCCTCCTTCCTTCTCTTGTAGCTGTGTTTTGAAAACTACTTATTTTAAACCTATCACTGTAATAAAAAAGCAAGATTAATTTTTATATTTCTGTAATAGTTTAATAATTTACCTTTAGCCTCTTTTGAAGTATACAGGGGAATATCATTGCCTGCAAAAAAAAGCTTTTGTTTTTTCCTAATTTTTTCTTTATCTTATCTTACTCTGCAGCCTAAGGCCTCTAATCCAATGTCTAAAAGTAGCATCTTCCTGTTCTAAGAGGGAAAAAGCCTTAAACATTTTACCATTAAGTATTTTCATTTGGTTCAAAATATTTTTAAATTTCTCTTGAGATTCTTTGACCCATATGTTATTTAGAAATGGGTTGTTTCATCTCCAAATATTTTGGGATTTCCAACTATCTGTTAATTGGTTTCTTGCTTAATTGCACTGTGCTTTGAGAGTATACTTGGTGTAACTTCTGTTTTTAAGCTTTCTCAGGTATGTTTTGTGGCCCAGAATGTGGTCTATCTCAGTACCTGTTTCATGTGAGTTTGAGAATAATGTATATTCTGATGTTGTTGGATGAAATTTTTTTTTTTTTTTTGACACCAAGGATTGAACTCACAACCTCTCACCCGTCAGACAGGTGCTTAAACCACTGAGCCAAACTCCCGGCCCTGGTTTTTTGAGGCAGGGTCGCACTGTGTAGCTCAGGCCGGCCTTGAGCACGCGTTGTAGCCCAAGCCGGCCTCGAACTCACAATGCTCCTCCTACCTCAGCCTCCCGAGTGCTGGGATTTGGATGAAATATTCTAAAAATGTTATTTAGATCCAGTTGATTGAAGGTCAGCTGTATCGTTACTGAATTTATGCCTGAGGATGGTTTGAGTCCAGCTGTGCTAGTAATTGTATCAGTTCCTCCTGGCAGTTCTTTTACTGTTTTTGGTTTTTTGAGATAGAGTCTCATTACATAGTTCACATTGGCCTTGAATTTGATATGGAGCCCCATTCTTGCCACTTTCTGAAGCAGTTCTGGAAGTCATCTTTCATGAGTGTCTTTTATGAGGTGTGATCATCCTGCCTCAGCCTCTCAAGTGCCAGGATTACAGCTGTACACCACCACACCTCGGATTTCTTTAAGTTACTCTGTTACATATTTTAACATGCTCTTGTTAAGTAAGGGGTGATTGAAAAATAAGGTGAATGTTTACGTGTTTTAAGTTTATTATCGTAAAGGACATATTGCCATTGATCACCCTCAGAATACTCTCCATTGCTTCAAACACACTTATCACTCTTGCCACTTTCTGGAGCAGTCTCACAAAGTCACTGAATTGAACAGACTGGATGCCAACCTGTTATCTTGTTTCCCAGACTGAGCATTATTATGGTGTCTCTTCTCTTAGTCTGTCAATTATACTTATTTTAGAGCCATTTTTAGTGGTTGCCCTATGTTCGCAGTATTCATTTTCAGTGACTGTTAAGTCTACTTCCGATAATGCTACTCTGCTTTGTGGTGGTGTAAGTACCGTTACCCGTTTCCTCCTGCCCGTTACTTTTAAGATTGCTGTCACTCAGTTTGCTTCTCCAAATGCTGTATTCACCTATTGCGTTGTTACTATTGCTAGCTGAGTGATTATTAGATTCATTAAGAATAAAAAACTTAGTTATTTTCACACTCTGTTCATTTGTCCTGTCTTCAGTATTCTTTGTGTGTATCTGAGTTTCTAACCCATATCCTTTGCCTTTTCTCTAAAGAACTTGTTTTAACACACCTTGTAGGGCAGGTCTACTGTTAAAAATTCTCTGTTTTCATTTGCCTAAGTAAGTCTTTAGTTTTCATTTACTTTTTTTTTTTTTTTTTTTTTT